>BGPR01008504.1:0-62124 GCA_013235015.1 Araneus ventricosus | reverse complement strand
ATCACTGTACTGCATATTGCTTTTTTTTTTTTCCTTCTACACCCCTCTGTGCGGAGCGGATGTTGCATTTCAGAAATAAATTGTCTGCGTGAATGGAACATCATTTTGGTGTGCGGATGTAAAATTTTTCCAGATACTTGAATACCAGATAATCGAGATTTTACTGTATATATCTAATTATAAAAAAGAAAATACAGAAGAAGTAAGCAATAGTAATAACAATATACCTTTTGCGAGCAACGCAGTAGTATGATATACATACATTATTCATTTAAAATATTGCATTTGCTAGTATGATTCATGTTCTGATTTTTTGTATAATCAGAATTATATGTGCAGCACAACATGATGAATAATGTTATGTCAAATGCAATTAAGTAATTTTAATGGATGATTGAAAAGAAATGAGCAATATTTATATATGAGCAATATTTATTTATATATAAATTTTATATAATGTTGTTGACAAAAACAAATAGTTGAAATAAAAAACTCTTCTTAATTTCAGAAATACTCAGAAGATCTGCAACACTCAATAATTTAAATAGTGATAGCAAAATTCCTTCATTTTCAAAGTAAGTACATACTTTTTTTATAAAAAAAAATTACAAACCTTGAATATTGTTAATTAATTATTCAGAAAAAATTACAAAAATCAACATTTGCGCTTTTTATTGTAGGAAATCAATTGCTAAAGACAGCTGAAATGAAGTGGTAGAAAAGATATTTGTGTGCCAAAGAGCATCATGTACCAAGGGGTAAAGGGCCATTTTTTAAAAATAATTTAATTGCAATTTTTTTTTTTTTTTTCTTTCTTTCTTTCCCATTAAAATGGGAAAAAAATCGTAGCATTTTTTTCCTCTAAAGTGAAATCTGCCGCCGAGTTTAAGATAACTCTAGCAAGTTCAAGTATTGAGATGAATCCGTGTTTTTAAAGAATCAAGTCGAGTATAGATATGACCCTTGGAAGATGCAAGTATAATACATAATTTTCTTGAATGAGGTTTATTTATTTATTTTTTTTTTGGAAATAGTATAAGCCTAGTTCAACTTTGCAGTGCATATTTTTTATTCTTTTCCTGTAGCATAATCAGGGATGAGATTCTTCCGCTTTTTCGCGAATTTCCGCTTTTTTTTTTTTTTTTTTTTTTAATCTTTTTTTTTCTCTCAAAATTTCGGTGTTTTTTCCTTCTTTTTTCCCTTCTTCTTTTCGGATTTCCAATTTTTTTTCCCCTGCAAAAATTTGCTTTTTCTTCCGAAAATTCCGCTTTTACACAAAGAAAGAATCTTTCCTATCTTACGTTTTCGGAAGAAAGTTCTGGGAAAATACGCTCAATAGTGCGGCTTAACTCCACCGGCTAGGAAACCAGCTGATTCATCTTCTACTGACGAATCAACATTATATCAGCAAGCTCTACTAGGATGAACATTCCAACATTCAGTGCCATTCAAAGTATTAAGTACCACCTTTTTGCAGAAAACAAAACCTCTGTGGCATATTTTGCAAAAAAAAAAAAAAAAATTTTTTTTTTTTGAACTTATTTATTAACTTTTAATGTGAATGATTTAATAATATTTTAATATTCTTTTTCTTATTTATATGTACTGAATTATAAATAATTAAGTTATTAATTATTATAGTGTAATATTTCCATCATGCTGCGTGTTCTGATGTTTCGATTCTTTCGCGTATAAATTATGGTACAATTTTTTTGCTCTCGTACGATTTCAGTCTTTTACCTTTTTTCCAATCTCATCCCTGCATAATTGAATTCAAGTAGTTCATGGTGACATGCTGATGCAAAGTTTTAATGCATCCTCGCCTGCCCTTTTAATTCATAATCATTTGTTTCACGAATTCTAGATATACATGAAGGCAAAATTTTTCTTTCTGTTACTAGTATATGACATTAAGTATGGCTTTTGCTGTGCTTACTGAAAACATTAAAGGTAATGAATAATTTAAATAGATCAAAAAAATATACATGCTGCTAAGATGATAGAATTTTTAAAGGCCTGATAATTCTTTTAAAAGGTTCTTTCATAAAATTTATCCAACTGTCACATATCTGATATATTATTTTTACCGATTCTTAATTTTAAAAAAAATACTTAGATTTATCTTGCATCTATATTGCTCATATTTAAAAAATTAAAAGACTTGGTTATTTTCTTAAAAGTTGGATCTTGTTTTTCGAAATTTTTTAGGCCTTATTACCCAATTGCTGTGTTCATATAACACGTTCATTTTTTCGAAAATCACAAGATAAGAAATATCTATGTAAAAAGAAATTATCACGGTTTTTATAATAGTTGGCATAGAAACATTATCCTGCATTTATGTGTGTCCAAATAAACCATCATAAATATGTGTCAAGTCTGTTTCTGTGTATATAAAATATCTGGTATTAAAGAATCATAAATGTTAATTTTAATAGCTAATTGAATCAGTTTTTATTACCTCTGTCTATATATAGTTTTTTTTTATCCACGTGTTGAAATATGTTTGGACCTCGCAATCTGGAAAAAAGTAACTATATACTATTTCAAAGGTTATGATATGCAAGTTCTTTGTAGATATCATGATTTTGTATAATAATGTACATTTTGGATTGTTATATTTGTACTTAGTTTTCTATATATGTATTATTTAAAAGACTTTAGATTTTTTTCAGAAGCTATTTTTGTAAATGTGCCTTTTTCCATTTAAGTAATTGCATTATAATTTATTGAATAACTATTTTGTAAGTGTTTTCACTTTGTGAAAGGACATAAAATTATTGTGTAATAAGAAGGCATTTTAAATAGGAACACGGTATTCATAGTATATGTAAGAATAAATAAACTGGGTGGGCCAGAAAAAAAATTTTTTTCGCAGTTTTTTAAAATTCTTTCTATCTGTTTATTACAGCATTAGCTGTTAAATACTGATCTTCTTAAAAGTAATAAAATTTATTTCATCAAAATCTGTCCAGAATTTCCAGTGGCACGTTCCCTCCAATGTTCCTCCAAAATATTTGAAATTACTTCAATATGCAGTTTTTAGTTCCTAACCCTCAACATCATCTTGTTGGTGAATTCAACAGATGGATGTATATGCATGGCAAAAAGTTATTTTTAAGCCTAAAAATGTATCAACTTCATTTATTTTCTTTGCTTATTGTGACACAATGCAAAACTAAGCTCCAAAATTGCAATATTATTTATTGCTTAAGAACAAATGGCAAGAATGCAGAAAATAATTTTTATAACATTAACACACCTTTAAAAAAACACTTCATCTGTTAAAACATCGTTATGTCTCACAAATTTTTTTCATGGCATTTCACTCTTACGAGGAGTCTGATTTTATGGGAAAACTCAGACATTACGGGCAATAGCATCGCTTCTAGTTTTCACAAACTTTTTGCGATGCTTCTGATCAGCACTGCCCATTGGATTTTGAGGCCCTGTACACAAATATGGATTTAAGCTTTCGTAAATAAAAATTTTTATACTCTGATGAAAGAGAATTCTCAAAGAAAAATCAGAATACCAATGTATTAATCCACTTTCTAGTTAGAACTTTTTTTTTTTATATTAAGCTTACTCTAAGCAAACATAAACTCAAAAGATTAAAATGAATAGGTTCAATTTTATTCGCAGTGGAAATATTTCAAATGATTAAATATGCTGTGAGTAATTTTGTATGTTTACTTCTGTTCATTTATTTTTAATATAGGCAACTACAATTTATTATTTATTTTATGTCTAATGTTTTGTAGGAGGTGGGGGAGGGTTTGGGAATACAGGCAAAAAATTTGTCTATATTTTATAATCTACTAACAATTTCTGATCTATGCATAAAGCAGCTGGGTGTGTTGCCCACTAGTCTCCGGGCACACGCTAGGTTAAAACACACTGCTTCTTATACGAGTTTTAACGTATCGCTCACCTGCCTGTGGAACATGGAAACGTTTCATTCAGATACTTCACGAGACTGAATAGGAGCAATGATTATGATTCGCAACAGCGGGGAAGAAGTTAAACTGCAACCATATATTTGAACAATTTCCGTATACTCCGTCGATTAAAAATTGTGTTCTAGCATTCAGAAATTTCTGATAATTTTCGACCGACTGCCTCGTTTTTAAAATTTGTCTAATGCCCAGTTCTCTAACGTATTTTCTCTCATCCAGTGTCATGATCAGAATCATGTATTCAGCATGGGCAAAAGAATGCCTTGCATTCATTTACAGGGTCAATAAATTTAATTAAGTTTGCGGAAAAGTAACAAGTTATGTAAATTCCTTTAAACACGTGCTTTGAGCTCTGTGAATTATTTCCTGGTTTTAATATTTAACAACTGTGCCATAGACGACTTCAAAAAAGTTCTTTTCACTAAAGTAAACCACCAAATACTTTCTATGCTATTTTTAACCACATGTAATGTGACAATTGGCAATGATCGTGAATAGCCAAAATTACAATAACTTTGCCAATTTTATTGCAGCTGCAACACCTAAAAGATACCATGGATCCTTATTGAGTACTTTTTTATTTTATCAAAATTGGGATTAGGTACATAATTTCCCAGAAATTAAGACTTCCACATTTCATCTGGTAAGAAGAAAGAGTGAAATGCCATGCAAGATGTTTGTGAGACATAACGATGTTTTAATAAATGAAGTGTTTCTTTAAAGGTGTTTTAATGTTTTAAAAATTATTTTCTGCATTCTTGCCATTTGTTCTTAAGTAACAAATAATATTGCAATTTTGGAGCTTAGTTTTGCATTGTGTTACAATAAGCAAAGAAAATACAGTAAAACCCATTTAAAACGGACACTGTAAGAAACGGAATCCTGTCTTAAGCGGGAAAAAATATTTTGCCCCATTAAAAAATATGGGAAGTTCCATAGTTCATCCCCTTCTTAAAACGGAACCTGTCTAACTCAGAAACGGACAGAATTTCTAAGAACAATTCATAATATTTCATTATTAGAAAACCTGTTCTAACGGACAAAAATTCGCGCCATTTCTAAAAAGTTCTTTTTATTTCCTTCAGTAAAAGAAAAGCATTCCGTGGAGCAAACCGTTTTTGTCCTTCTTTCATATAATATCGCAGATTTTAAATGCGCTGACTCATTGTTGTAGTTTAGCTTTTCGTCATTTAGTTTTAAGCTCTGATCAGGATCAGATTATATTTTTTAGTTATGGCAATGCATAAAAAGAATGTTTTGGATATTGATACTGAAATGAAAATAATTAAAGAGAAAGATAATTTGAGCGCGAAACAAATTATTTAAAAATTCAAAATAAGGAAATCTCAATTTTGCAAAATATTTAAGAACCAAATAACTGAACTATGGTTGAATGGAAATGGCTCAACCAAGAGAAAAATGTGGAAAACCAATGTGTGCCAATGAAGAAAGTAATGAAATTGTATAGGAGTGGTTTGTAGATGCAAGATCTCGAAATCTGCCGATATCTGGATGTATATTACAAGCCAAACTAAAGCTATTGCAGAAAAATTAGAAAAAACTTATTTTCATGCATCAAATGGATGGCTTGAAAGTTTCAGAAAAAGACATGAGATATCTTTTAAAGCAGTGTGTGGTGAAGCTGGAGATGATTTGGATGAGACTGTAAATATGTGGATTAAAAAAAATTGAAAAACTCATTGAAGGCTATGAACCTCAAAATACTGTGAATGCCGATGAAAGTGGGATTTTTTTCATGGCTGACCAACAAAATCTTTATGTATTAAAAAAGCAAAGTGTACCGGTGGTAAATAATCAAAAGAATGTCTCACAGTGCTCTTTTGTGCCTTTATGACTGGCGAAATCAAAAAATTGTTGATAATTGGCAGGGCTGCAAAGCCTCAGTGCTTTAAAAATATGGATGTAAAAAAACTTCCTGTAATATGGAAATCAAACAAAAAGGCATGGACAACTGCTGCAATAATGGAAGAATGGTTAAAAACTCTTAATGCAAAAATGAAAAAAGAAGGCATATTTTGCTGTTTTCAGATAATGCCACTTGCCACCCTCACATAAAATGTCCTTAGTTTCCCCCAAATACAACCAGCGTTACTCAACCTATGGACCAAGGAATTATTCGTTGTGTCAAAGTAAATTATCGTAAATTTCTAATGCAATTTTCACTAGCTAATATGAAAACAGCATCAAATGCAAGTGATGTAATAAAATTTGTAACAGTGATGTGGCTATTGAAAGTGTGAAAAGAAATAAGCAAACAGACAATTCAAAAATGTTTTGTTGAGGCAAATTTTCCTGCAAATGTTTGCATCAAAAAACATTCATCAATCAAAGATATAAATGTACGTGATCTGCAAATTTTGTTAAACAACAGAAATTTTTCCGATATGAGTGTGAAAGAATTCATATCAATCGACGATGATATTTTAACAGAGGTTCCTATTGATAATGTGAATGATATAATTCAAAGGCATATGAACAATGACGATGATGAATGTCATATAAATGAAGATATTTCCGGTAAAGAACAACTCTACATTAAATCGCTTGGATCCTTTTTAGATACAGTATCTGAACTTGAAAAGTTTGCCTAAATCAGGAAGATGCTGAAATGCTTGAACTTTTGAAGAATATGACAATATTAACTGAACAAAGAATTATTCATAAGAGATATGTACAGAAAACAATGCTGGATTTTTTTTAAATGTAAATTTAGCAAATAAGCTTATTTTCCTATAGTTTGTAGCTTTTGAGTAAAGATAATCATTTTTTTAGAGTAAGTAATGACTATGATATTTATTTCTATTTAGTGTCCAAAAGCAATATTATTAAAATAAAATGCCTATAAACATATAACTTTAAATGTTTCCATAATTTTTATCGTTATTGTGCAATTTTAAAAATTTAACTAAATCTTAATTTTAAGATGTGACACTTATTAAAACGTAATTATTGCAATATTATATTTTTGTGGTATTTTGTTAATCTTAAATATTTTTTATTACAATTGATTTAATTTAAGTAATGAATAGATACATTTGAAAACCTCATATATTAATGAAACCCTGTGTGAAAAGGAATCCTGTCTGAAACGGAAAATTTGTCTGGTCACTTTAGATTCTGTTTACATATTGTATTTAGTACATATTTTGGAGGGAACGAGCCACCGGAAATTCTGGACAGATTTTGAAGATATAAATTTTATTCACCTAAAGAAGATCAGTACATAACAGCTAATGCTATAATAAACAGATAGAGTGACATTTTTAAAAAAACTATTTTTGCCAATTTTTACAATTTTCAAGGCCGTTGCGGGAACAGAAGATTTAAATAAATGTCATTAATTTTTTTCCATGTTTCATTTCTCAACCAATAGCAACTTTTCCAAGGTATAACGACATGGGAAAAAAATATTTACTTTTACAATACTTTGAGCAGTATTTATATGGTTACTTCTGTTAAATGTATAGCTGTCAAAGACAATTAAAAACATGACATCTCATTCAGTTTATGTTTGGCATTTACTTATATTAAAGATAAAATAAGAGATTGGTTTAATTCAAAATATTAAAAAATTACCACTTTGGTATTTTTAAAGAATTTTTTTGGTTATCTGCAGTAAAAATTCACTCTAAGAAGTTGACAGCAAAAACTGTTACAGTATTATTATTAGTGCAATATCAAAGATATGGGGGAGGGGGATCCCCTTCCAAAAAAGCAGCTCAAAAATCAGAAAGGTTTGGTTTCATTACAATAACACAATATAGATGGTAATGAAATAGAAAACAAGGTAGCAGATAACAGAAGGTTAACTTAATGTATATATAAAATTTAAAATATGAATGTGTTCATTTGAATCTAACAAGAGATCTCGGCATATGACAGTTCTCCAGGTTAATCTAATTGACTGTCTTTATCAAATGATCAGATCAAGAAAATGTAGACCAAAATCTTAAGGCAAGTTAGCTAACTTTGAATTTTCTTTTAACTTTTTTTTTTACCCATTTCATATTTGTCACCACAGGTATTTTGATAGCAATGATCCAACTGGACATTTACTAACTTTTCTGGTTTTTTTTTATTTATATATATATATACAGTGAAACCTCTTCGAGCGGCCACCCCTCTTAACGGCCAATTTTTCGGCCCATAGACCTAATGTTAAAATAACCCCTAGAAACGGCCGCCAGGTGGGTTCGCCCATCCCATTTAACAAACGCATCGGTTGGAGATTTACGTTTTAAACTGAAAAACGAACTTGAAAAAATGGTTTTTTTTCCCAAGAAGGTTAAAAACTTAAAACAGTCACAAATTGTGTCCTTTTTTCAAAAAATGATTAAATAAAGTACTATTTTCTCTTTAGATAAGTCTCAAACTTCATTTTAAATAAGAAATATGTGTCAGACTTGTTTATATTATGTATTATAGCCATTATCTTGTAATTGTAACGAAAACCCTTCAGAGCGGCCAGTTTTTCTCGGAACGGAGGGGTGGCCGCTCAGAGAGGTTTCACTGTATATAATTTTGGGCATTATTACGCTGTTGGCTATTTCGAATAAGTGAAGTTTCATTATTCTAAACACATGCATAATTCACACTATATACCTCATATGAATAAGAGTCGATGACCCAACATCTGATGAAAGAAAAGTGTTGTATTTAAATTGCCTTACGAATGTAGATATTGTTTCTGTGCAAAAAAAGAAGTGCAATATGTGTAATGTCCTGAATGCTCCTAGTAAATTTGAAAAATATGCCTTATAAATGTGCAATTTTATGATGGAAATATTCTTTTAGTCTCTAATAAAAGTGTTGTTTGATTTTTATAATTTGTGCATGGTGTCTTTTCTTTGGCACGCCCATCCTTAATAATATTCCTTATACTTTTGAGTAAACTCTTTTTACTCTAAAGGTAGAGGTATTTGTTATATTTCTCTTCAGGTCTGCAGACTCGGGTTTAAACATAATGGAATTGAAATATAATCCTCAACAAAACTTGAACTTTTCACAGTAAATTTTGGTAATGCATAAACACTCAATCAGTAATATGATAAAATTTCCCCGAGTGGCAACTTTTGCTTGCCATAGAATTTTTGGCTCGTAAAGTTCACACAGCCTTTAGGAATGGCCACTCGAGACCCTCCGAGTGACCGGGTTGGTTGCCCATTCAGCTTCAATGAAATACATTCCTTTTGTCTCTCTGACCTTGGACCTTAAGAGAAAGGGAGGAAAGAAAGAAAGAACAAAAAATTCATACACTCAATAACACCAGAAATTAGATCAAAATTAATTGTTCCTTCTGCAATATGAAGAGAATTGAGCTTCAGCCTCTACCAGGATTGGGCATTCGAGAGTTAATTTGCGACTTTCTGGCACTGCTTCAGATTCTGACAAAGAAGCCGTGGAAATGGATTGTGACCATATGCAGATAAAAGCTTTACCTTAGCAACTTTAGAAAAACTGACAATATTTTTACCCATTCCTCAACTACTGACAAAACAATAAGGTATTTATTTTTGCAATTAAAAAAAAAGATACAATGTGTTTACTTGGATCTTTCAGGACATATCTTTTTTAAGAAAAAGAAATTTTTTAAATTATTTTTCTATAGATGATTCTTAATATTCATTTTATTGGAAATAACGAATTAAAGCTTGTTTATTTAATTTTTTTTTGTACTTGCAAACATGAAAGCCCTTTAGAGCAGTCATTTTCCTTAGAACAGAGGCCAGCCACTGTAGAGAGGTTTCACTGTATAAGACTGATCACAACATTTATGATGGCTTTTGTAGTGTTATTTAAATGTTAAATCTACTGCAAATCTCTAGACAAGATACTCTTCTAGAAGAAGCACTTCCGTCTCTGAAAGACCGAATTAGTTTTAAATAATGTCCTATTTTTGAAGTTACACGGTGGCTAATTTGGGATGCACTTCGTTATTTTGAAGCATGGTCAAATGATGACCACATCTGAAGAAAATGAATTAAAAGTAATTACCTGACAAAGGTAACAAGTAACAATGATGTGAATAATTGTATTTAATTTTGTTTGAATGTGATGCAAAAGATTTCCCCAGAAGTTTTGTTTACAAGTTTAGACTACTTCTGCAAGAAAAGCAGAATTTTTAGAAACATTGGTTCTGGTAGAGCATTTGAGACTATATTAAACATTTCCATAAATTACAAGATGCCATAGATGCCTCAAGCAGCTTCAGGGAAATCCAGTACCGTGTTGCCAATTGTGTTACTTGATCCCCCAATTCAGTTTATTAGTATTTTGTGTACAAAGTTATATTTATGAAAAGGGGGGGAGGGGAATGCAATGTTTTATTTCAATATTATTCTAAATGCATCTCAGAATTGAATTTTATTAAATGAGATATAAAATATTACATATAGATCAGAAAACCATTTTGTCTAATGTCTACAACTTAAGACTTTTTTTTTGTCGTTTATTTAATTTACATCATCTCTGTCGAGTAATATATATCAAAATCACATAGCCGAAAAATGATTTGAAATGCAATGTTAGAGTCGATAATTGAAACCGGTGCTGCTAGTAGAACTTCCTTAATAATGTTGTTTTTAAAAACTTATGCACTTTTTAGTAGTTCTAATTTAAAAATAAACTGGCACTATTTTCATAACCTGATACTTTCACCTCCAGGTAGGTGAAGAGTTAATGAAAGCTCCCAAGCCCTGTGAAGGCTTGCTAATCTTAATCATATCAAAAGTTTCATACAAAATGTTTGTCTCGCAATATGGTGCCATCATTAAAGCTAAAAATAGTAATGCCACACAATAAGTATACACATTTTTATAAAATAATATATAATGAGAAAAATTTTGATCAATGAATAACAATTGTATTAAGAATTACGCTATATTAAATAACTTAATTCTAATATCAGAAATCAATTTTACCTATTCTTGAGTTTAGTTCTTACTTTTTAATTAATCAATTAGCTCAAAATATGCCAGCCATGCAAACAAGAGAAAATATATCATTGATTTCTCATATTATTCGAAGATATGAAGTATCCAACTAGTAATTTAAGCACACTGGTTTCAAATACAGCCGTTGTCTCCTTCTCCTACCTCTATTAATAATAAATGATAATATGTGTGTCTATCAGTACTCTACAGGGGCACACCACTGGATTTAGAGCTATTTATTCCGATATTTGCATGCTTTTGAAGAGTGGTAATGTGCACCTTAAGATTTTTTTTTTTTTTTTCGAATTAGAATTTTAATCCATCAAAAAATTAAGTAAAATTTTAGCAGTTTTCCTTTATAAATTCTAAACATTTTATAGCATAAAAAACGTTTTTTACAATATCTAAAAAGTCAAAAAATTTTCTTTTCAATTCAGTTACTGTAGTATGCTTTATCTAATTGTAATATTTTTTTAAAGATATTTAGGTATACTTTACAACAATAATTTTCATTATTGAAATGAAATTTAAATCTTTTTCATTATATATATTTTATCCTGGGTTCTTCTTCCACTGTTCATAACCAAAATACAAATATTTAGAAATTTTTTGTATATTGCAATTCTTTTTTAAAAAATTCTTTAATTTTTTTTTTAAGTTTTGCTGTAATTACAATTAAAGTTTAACTTCAGAAATATATATATAAAAAATGTTATAGTTCATACATTTCTAAACATTGCTGTTCTTTCCAGTCATATAATTTGGATGCAAGGTAGCTGCCGCTTAATGTGATCACTTCGGGACTTAAGAATTTTTATAATATTAACCAATTGATGACAATAACTGAATGGGTAAAATCGACTATATTTTTATCACATCAAGGTAAAGGCAAAAAAAAAACACTCATCTCAGGGCTATCTATAATTTATTTCAAAAATAACAATTAAAAAAATTCATTAATTGTTGCTTGTCAACAATTATTCCTTGACAGTTCACTTGCATATTGTTTGTACTTGTATTATTCTTTAAAATGTTCTGAACGATGCCACATGCCGTGTTTCAATATATTGAAGTGCTTGCTTCATTTCGGTGTTCGTTGGAGGATTTTCTTTAACACATTCATTGCTGTCGCAATCATCAATGTTTTATTACTTATTCTTGCTTGGCAAAATTCCAAGTCTGGCAGCTACTGGAATGTCATAATCAATGGACATCCACTCTTCCTTTAGCATACCTTCAGGGGGGGTTCAATGAAAATTTAAAGTTTTTCATCTAATGTTTCACAGAAACCTCAGTGGGAGAAGCAATTTCTGATCATTTCAGCCGATATCCGATTCCAGGCCGACTTGTTAAAAATTCTTGGCATGTTGTGTGGTGACAGAATTTTCGGAACACCTCCTCCATTACCGCGAACGAATAGGGAAAATGACCCAGATCTTTCATTGCATGCCGATTGAAAATGAAGGATCAGTCAATTCTTTACTTCAAAACTGATATGTAGATGTAGTAGTCGCACTAAACGAATATTTTTGTTTATATTTAAATCCATTGGTAAGGGAGGTTTTTGATAATATTACGCAGGTGACAACATTAAGTGATTGTATAACAATATCCACTGTATAAAAATTCATTATTTCTTAACTATAGTGCACTGAAACAAAAATCCTAATAGAATCTATAATATCAAACAGAAAATTCATGTATTAGTCAGTCACAAGAACTCCTCCTGAACGGTGAACCACAGCAACATCAAATTTGCACACAACATTCTACAGCACATTCCTAGGCTAACGGTGCTATTTTCAACTTTCAGAGTTAATTAGTTCTTAACATATTTAATTAACTAACTGCTGTTAAGCCTAGCTTGGATTTTTTTGCCAATAACTTCCGAAATTTTTATTAGACAACAATTATTTTTACGCCATCTTAAAGAGCAGAACATTCTTTTTAATGATATTAATTCCATTGTGATCAAGTGTTTTCTCCGATTGTTATTAACATTTAAAAATTTATTTTTGAAGCAATTTCTAAAAATACTTTTTATTCTTATAGAAATAAATTCAAGCCAATTTACAGTTTCTCACGTGGGCTTTTGCCAGTGTTAAAGTTAATATAAGAAAAGATTGTTTTCCTTGAGCATAAAACAAAGTAGACTTTTCACTTCAGATTGTCATAGCATTTACAGCTTTTAATAAGGTTACACAGTGATCCAATGATATTAGTGAATTATTCTCGATGTTTTGTTTTTTCACAAATTTTTAAATGATCCTAACGAGTATGTGTTGAGCTTTCAAGGTTACTTAGTCTGGTTGCTATCCTAAGTAGAGGAAAAAAGATGTATTAAACGGTCTATCTGTCACAAGAATTCCTCCAAAATTGTGAATAGTCTTGACAAGAAATTTGCACATGCCATTCTGGTGTCCATTCCTAGATTAATTCTACTTTTTCAAAAAAATTACTTCCCTAATTTTTCTGTTTGATACTTAATTAAATAACGAAAATTAAGCCAATTTTCGGAGTTTTATTTCGGTTTTTCACCAATAATTTCAGAAAAAGATATTGCACATAGATTGAATACCATTTTTAAAGAGCAGAAAATCATCTTTTTAATGATTTCAATTTAAATGTAATTTGTTCTTTTCCTTAATTTAATAAACATTTCAAATTTATTTCATACACAATTTGTAACAGTGCTTTCTGTTATTGAAATTAAATTCAAATCAATTGATCGTTTTATCAAATCCTTTATTCCGGTATTTTTACCATTGTAAAAGTTATGAGAAAAATATTGTTTTCTTTGCATGTTAACAGCAAGGCAGAAATTTTATTTCGTAGCATATACCTCTTTCAATATTGTTTGCAATACAATTCAATGATGTTAATTACTCTCTTTCCCTGATGTTTCATTTAATTTTACAAATTTTTTAATGATCATAATGAGTGTGTAAAATCCTTCAAAATTCTTGAGCCCACTTCCTAGCGGAGGGAGAGGGGCCTCGGGAGAAAAAGAATGAAAACTATACGGTTTTTCCCGGTCAAGTGACAAAAACACTCGAGAGCAGAGAATTGTAGTTCGGATAAAGTCAATAAAATCCAAGATATGAAAGTTTCTGTTGCCATAGCAATGATGGGGAGGGGAAAATGGAGTAAGACGGACTACGAGATGCTTGCCAGGTGGTTCAAACTAAGGAGAGAAAAAGAAGTGTGTTTCACTGCTGGTCAGCAGATTAACGAAAGATGCTTCAACGAAACTCTTTTATTCAATTGAAAGTGTTATAAGTACTTAAGACTTGAAAATACTTTTATCCCAAGTAACGCCGGGTATATCAACTAGTATTACATAAATTATGAAGTTAGTTATGACACATACTCAGTAGTACACACAAAACAATGTTGAATGTTTCTGCTTATTATGTTTACATTTATCAATGGACATGTTTTCATTCAGCTATTTATTGGGCTAGCTGAATTATTTCCTGTCTCGGATAAAAGCTTAAATCTTGGGTAAGATGACCGAGATTTAGGAAGGTGCATATATAGCACAATGGACAGGTAGGGGAAATTTCTAAAATAGTATAAATTGCATTTCCATCAAAATCTGAAATTTAAAAATACTTTGCTGGGGGGAACATTAAGACCAAGCAACACATAAATGATTTAATTGAAATTTTTGACAGTCATCTGGTCACCAAAGACTGCTAGTTCCTAAAATATGCAAGGAAAAACATTTTATATACACTCAAACCCCGGTATAATGAACGAACCCCTTGGTTATAACGAACTTTTCAAATGGTTCCAACCAAATTCCTATGCAACTCAAGTCTTTTCAAATGCTTGTTATGACCTTCAAAAGCAAGGAATTCAGATATATCAAACCCAAATTCCTACTTTTCCTTTCTGCCAACTCCGTCTCTCGGAATCATCCGTTTCTCTCATTCTGTAGCGCACTTTTTTCTGAACTGTACCAAAAAGTTGTGAAAAATGCAAGTACAATAAATTTCACTGCTTATTTTTTTGAAAAACGAATATTTATTTTACTACATCACAGCCCATTAAGTCAGCATAATTAATTTGTTCCAACACAAAAATGAGTTCAAGGACTATAGCAAATTATTAGTTTGCCTGGATTGTTTGCGAAATTTTCCAACTAGCTCTTCACAGCCAGTTAAACTAGAAATACAATTATTTTTGAAAATAACCAAATGCCTAGTTAGTCAAAAGATCCCCCCCCCCCATAAGATATTAATCAGTTTGTAACATTTGCCTGAAAAATCACGTTCAAATAAATTCTATAGCATATTCTGAAGAATAATGTCACTTGACTGGATGGCTAAGATGCAATATTGGATTTAATTTTTTTTTTAATGCATAAGTCTTGCTAAAAAGTTAAATCTGAATAATTCAAGTCATACAATAATTTTTTTTTATCATTCTTAAGACTTGAACTACTTAACACACCAATTAAAATTAACTCTATGGCTAGAGTCCAAGTTAACTCAGATGTGGGCACTACGGGGGTTAAAGGGAATTCCTTTCTAACAAAAAAAAAATGTTTAGATCCTTTCAATTAACCATCAGTAACACTTAATACTCACATGTAAAACTTCTCTGGAGATATTGATGTGACAAAATGCATAACTACTGGCAACAGATGTCTGCTTAAACCAAAGTAAACTATTTGAGCTGTATCAAAAAGTGAACTTCAATGAAATGTCTATTTTTAAAGTAACATCTCATTATGAAGAACACCATTTGACAATTCGACGATTTTTTCTTTCTTCAGTAACACTGCTCCATCAGTCGGGATCTGTAAAGTATTTTTAAAAAATTACAAATTGGACGACACATCTTTCATCTAAGACTAAATGAATTTTAGAACAAATGCGACTACCCACTTAATGCAAATATATACGAATTATTTTATCCGCAGTACAAAAGGTAAATTCAAACATTCACATTTCTCCCTCACTTATTAATACTCAATTCAAGAAGTGATCCCCAACCTGAAGTACACATAATGTAAAAGGGTGCACCTAGATAAGCATACTCCTTAAATTAAATGTTACATTTCAAATGTTGAGAATTAACCCTCCACCTGCTTTATCCGGCAATTTCTATGGGCAACATTATATGTAGCAAAATTTGCTATCATGCAGACAAGTGTTTGTAGCCTCTATTTAAAAGCGTATCCTGCTGTTTCAATTGTAACCGTTCAATAATGCATTTTGTGCAGTATTTAGACTATGCAGTTAATAATCCATATATTTGCATAAAGTTCGCCAGATATCCAACAAAATACTCAATTTATGAAGCAACTGTTCAAAAAAAAAAAAAAAAAATCGAGCAGTCAGATGCTTAAGTAAATAAATTCAATAAAATTTTAAACACACTTAAATTATCTCGATTTATTTACATTTAGACTATAAAACAATTTCGAAACATACCAGCATTCCAATATTTTATTAATTTCAAATTGGGGATGTAACGAATAGTGATTTGGCCGAATAACTGAATATTAGGTCAAATCTCAGGCCGAATATTCAGCAGCTAAATAAAAAAATTTAAAAACGTTTCACTTTGATTGCAAATCAAAAAAAAACCAAGTGGATATTTAAAAAAAAAAAAAAAAAAGGTAATATATTTATGTATATTTGTGATTTTTAATTCCAGTAATAAGAAACACTCATTTTGGGATTACTTCAAAGAAATAAGAGCCATTATTGCAGAACATGACAAACACATAAGAAAACTGAATGGATAAATTAAAATTACTAGAAGCAAATTCCTATTTTGATAAAGAACTTCTAATAGGTAGGATGGTGTCCACTTAATTAGTGGGAAAAGAATGCAGAAAAATTTCCAAGGTTCACAGATTTAGAAAGAAAATATCTTTCAGCACCTGCAAGTATTACAGTGACAGTTTATTTTCAGAAACTGGCAATATATATGAAGCCATAAGGAACAGACTTCTTTACACCTTACGTACTATCCAACTTGAAAGTGGTTTGTTTGTGTTTAATCTCACAATAGCTCTCTTTGGCTATGCTGCACCAGCAATTTAAAATTGGTTAAATGTTTTTTTTTTTTTTTTAAATAATACATGTACCAGTATATAATTCTGCAATATTCTTTATTGAATATATTTAAAAACATTTTATCCCAAATTTATTCTCCAGAATATCTGTTTAGCTTTCGGCCAGACCAAATATTCAAGAAAGCACTAAATAGACCCAATAACTTAATATTCACTACATCCTTAGTTGGTTTTATATCTGTATGAAACAAACTTCCTCCTGAAAAATTATTATCCTTGCATAATTATTTCAGGTTTTGCAATGATAAATTATATGCAACTTTATTAAATACACCTATGCAACTTAAAATTGGGTAAATGTTGGGAGATTTTTTGATAATAAATGTACCGAAATATATTTCTGCAATATTCCCCTGTTAAATGTGTATTTAAAAAAAATTATTATCCTGAAAATATTCAGCCGAATACTGAATATTCGTTACATCCTCATTTCAAATCTCGCAAGCTTCACATGTCTTGGAAAAATTAAAGCTATGCAATTACTTTTAAACCAATGGAACTATAAAAATGATAGAAAAAAACTAATGCTCTTCAGATCTTTAGTTTTAAATCTGAAAATTAAATTACGATATTTCCTTGTTATGGCTGTCCCCAAGCTTACTTGGCGAACTTTGAATTACAGCAAGCAGATTGCATCTACAGACGTTTGTTTCGGCATTTGCTTATGGGGCCACTCTAGTTTTTTTTTTTTTAATATATATCAGTTGCAAAAAAATTACTGGATTTGCTAGAAGCAGATCTAAAGGATTAACATTTCTTTTTAATAATACCCGTTGAGCAAAAATTTTTTCGAAGAAGACCCTATTGCCTCACTAGGGCAAATTGTTTTTCCTCATGAGAAATCCAGACAGGTTTGGAAGGGATTACTTTATCAATAGGAAATCAGAAAGATCATGTGAAATTTGTCCATTTCTTATTATTAATATTTAGTACACAACTCTCAATTTCTCCATTAGCTCTGCTTAGTAATATTCAACAAATTTATACCAATTGTCAGGTATGAAAAACATCAATTCCTTGGGAGAATATTCATAAATTCCATCAAGTTTCATATACCAAACCGGTAGCCACTTTATTCAGTTAACATGAATCTTTGTTTTTATCCCATATCAAACAATTTTAATTCTAAATATCAACCCCAGAACATCAGGCAAGCATACATTTGAATAGTGTCAATAGAAAGAACAAGATAAACCTATTGAAGATAAAATGATCATATTTTATAATGAATTAAAAATAGAGAATACTTTAGTATTCCTTTATTTGGCAACAAAGAGGACTTCCACCAATGCCAGAAGATTTTTCCAGAAACTAATGTTTCTAGAATTTTCTTATTTGTTTTACAATTATAATATCTGTTAGTAATTGCAGCATGCAAAGTGCTGGTCACATTTTCATCAGCTACAATTAAATATCAAAATGTATGACGATTAGTTATATTAAAACAAATGCTCACTATTTTATACTTAAGAAAATAGATTTTTAGATAATTTAAAGATTATTTTACATAACTAACAAAGGAAATTATTAATTCGTCAATATAGCATGAAACTTCATGCCTGCCTGCTTACAAGTGTTGCCAGTTTCAAGATTTCTCTGTGTATAAATGAAGATTTTTAACATTACGCTCCAACACATATGTACATTGCTTGGCAAAACTTTCATCAGCTTCCTTCCATACAACTGCATTATACAGTCATATTTTCCCGCAAGAGTGTTAAGCTCAATCTTTTTTTTAAAGATTATAGGCCTAAATTTCATATTTAAATTTATGCCCTCAAAAATTTTGCTGACAGATTTTACTGTTCAGTATCATTTCCTTTACTAAATAGAATCAGCTTGCAAGTTAACTTTAAACAAGTTTCTTGCAGGAAATATCAACAATGAGCAGAATATTAATTTTGCAATTTTAAAATTTAAGTAATTTTTAGTAAATTGTAATTTTTTGATTTCCACTTTTCTTTACGATTCATTCAATTCCAAAGGAAAAATCACAGGTCAAACTTCATTGAATGCAAATCAACTCGCCATCCCCAAGAAATTTGCACTAAAAAATAATTTCGCATACCTTTACGAATTCTTCCGTGTCTATGTTCCACATTTTGAAGATAATACAACATACTTTACCTTCCTAGTCAATTTTATATTCACACCATTGGCCTTATGAAATGCAATTAATTTTATAATCTGAACTCATATTTCCAGAATTCAAAGTATGTTTGCACACGTGTATGCATTTTTAGTTTATCATCTTCCATGGGTTTTCTTATTTACAAAGCAAGTAGCTTAATACAGAACCATTTCTCATAACATATCCTTGTTTGAAGAGAAACCCACCTCATATACAATGAAAATCCTATACATTAATAATTAATGTTACATCTTCGAATCTGTAAAGTATTTGAATACATAAAAGAGTTCTCCATGATGTGTGTGTGCGCAGAGTTTAGCTAATCATAAAATTTAAAAACTTGAACTAAAGTGGATTAAATTATTCATCCAATCATACTTCAAACAAGCTATTCTAAAGTATCAAAAGCTGCAATAACTTTGGAATAGCTTGCTTGAAGCTGAACAAGGTTTTCAAAAATAAATACTGGAACTGTAATTGGCTTTTCTAGAAACTAAGCAGCTATTTTTTAAAAAATAAATACAAGGTTTTCAAAGCAACTAACAGATTTCATCGTATACTTGTAAAAAAAAATTAATCTAAAAAATTTGTTTTAACACACATGCCTTTTAAGACTTGCTATGAATTCTGCTTAATTAAATAAGTTCTATTCGTTCAGTAATTAATTGCTAACTTGGATCAAACCCTTAAACCACAATATTAGCAGATTGTTAGAACTAAAAAATTAAGATTTTATCCTTAAATGTTAAAATAGTACTAAAAAATGTAACAAAAGCCAACCCGAATATGGTTTGTGGAGGAGAAAAAAACTCCCATCAAAAACCCTTTACTTCAGTTTTCATACTTTTTAACAAAGTACAATTGACAGATGATCAAACTTCCACGACATTTTACTTTTATTGTTTCGATTTGACATTCATTCAACCCTGCTAAAACATACTCTGATCTTAAAAGCACGCTCAGTAAAACACACTGAAAGCGGTGTGGATTAAAATTTATTTTGATATTGCAGGCCTGAATTTTTATACAGTGCCATCAGAAGGCTGCATTTTGTATCAACTAAACTTTCAAAAACTGGCAAAACAATTTTCAAAGAGCAATGACTGATGGTAACTAATTTTCCCCTTCTCGTAAAGGAAGGATATACAAAAAGAAATTTATCGCCCAATTATAAAATGATTTCATAGACCAAGTCATTGATTAGAAAGGAAATCATTTTAATATTATTGAAAAATACAATTTTTTGAACTGGAATACAATTGTATTAGTTGAATACTAAGCTACTTGGAGATGAATACCAAAATCCCAGGAACAGAATTATATTCAGTATTCTGCAACATGACCTTAAACAGTTGGAAATTATCTGCAAGCAGTTCGTCCAAATTTGTCAGACCACAGTAAAATGCAAAATAGGTATAAAATACTAATTGACCAGTAAATTCTTTATTACTCATTAAATGACAAACATTAAAATTAAATTATTTAAAACCAGGCATACATTCAGAATGCTTCAACTTTAATAGGCATAATTTTAAAGTTTTTTTTTTGTGTGCACGTGTTTGAAATGTTCTGCCAAGACTGCGTTAGTTCTGTGGCGTACGTCTCACTTTCTGCTTCCAGGACCAAAATCATTCAGGAGTGCTATTAAAATACATAACTGATCCCTAAATTTTATTTCATTTACAAGTGCCTTAACATAAAAATGATAGAAAATTCAACAGGCAATAAAACCTCAAATCATTACCAGAGAGGCTGTAAAAATTACTTAGTCTCCTGTTTCTTGCTCAAGAAAAGTTTAAAAAATCTTGGTTTAACAATACCAACAAACTGCATGACCAATCTCTAAACATTAATTTGGAATAGACTAAAATAGTATAGTTTGTAAACATAAACAAATACAACTGCCTCTTCCAAGGGAAAAAAGTTTTTTAAAAACTCAATTTAAAAGCTCTTATTTTCTGTGGTTCAAGTTTACTAATCTTGGCATATTAATATGAAAAAGTCTCTCAAATTTCAATTTTTCCTTAAGTTAGGTGGGAATACTTTGCCATTTCTTTGTTCTAGATTAAAAAAAAAGACATCAATAAGCATTTACAAGTTTATTAATCCCAGCACATAATTTTAAGGGAAACGAGAATTGGAATGTTCTCTAGTAATAGGTCATTTTCAAGAATTGGAAATTATTGGAGTATTAAGTTCCAAAACAGCCTCAAAACAATGAATGAAAGACCCCTAGTATAAAAATTTAAGCCACCAACAGTAAAACTCTTAAAAATATTAAAATAATCAAGCATCTTTCTTTGATAAATAACCAATAATTTATTCATTACAACAGCTTGACACTTATATCCCCCTTAAAAAATTATGGCAATTTCTTTTATTGAAAAACATAGGTTCAGAATTGCTTTGTTTTATGAAGTTTAGTTTTGGTTATAACAGAAAATGCATTTTCTCCAAAATATGGATTTGCAAAACAAATATCCAGATAAAATCGATAATCCTAACTCTGCAAAACATTATAATGACCACTAAATATTCCAATTCTTTCCAGACCCCTTTTAACTACAACTCCGATATGAACTAAGAACCATGATATCCACTAAGGAACAATATAACTTCATTTATGGAGGTCTGGCCCAGCATAGCCTAACATGGAAGTTATGCCATAAAACCCAAAACAAACCTATGGAGAGAAGCACAAGAATCTTGTTTTAACTAAAAGTACTTGATCTTGAATTCAGCTTCAACACCTTGTTAAGAGGTCCAATACAATCCACACACAATTACTCGATGCAGCCGAACTCCAGCAATAGGTGGTAATATCAATTTCGCCTAAAGATGCAAATCCTAAAACCTATCCAATTTCAGGATCTTATAATGCTAAAATTTTTATATTAGTTGACAGTAAATACAAATGCATTGCTATTGAAGATGTTGCAAATTCTTAAGATAACAAAATTAACTTCCCCATTGAGCACTTTTAAATACATTGCAATAACTCGGGAACTTCTTACTTGAATTGCATGAAAAATTTTTATTGGTGACATCATAAACTAACACTCAATTTAAATTAACATTGACAAGTAATTAAAAAAAATCCATTAGCTTTACAATTAAAAGGAAGGGGCAATATAGCCGAATTACTAGACTACTCGGTCGGCCATCTGTGGATACCAATACCACAGATGGAAACAATCCTATCGAGACAAGGAGACATGTCAAGAATCTCCTACATGCATAAGGGTAGGGGACAAACATAACATTCAAATAGTTATCAATGTCAATCTTGCATAGATTTATATTAACCACTGTCACAGTATAATGAAACTGCATTGTGGAAATGTTTTTTCATAGCTACTTTCAAATATAAAAGCACAGATTATCCAATAACAACAGTCTTCTAAGTTCTTGATCTACATTTGGACCATCCCAATAAAGCAAGCTTCAAGTCATTTTACAGAAATATTTAGTTTTAAAATCGTCAACCAACTTTCATTATAATTTGATCTAAAGAAAAAATTAGGGGCAATACCTTCCAGGTTTAAATATGCTTTTTAAGCACTTTATTCTCAAATATCTCCTAGTACCATTAAATTACTGATGATGCAAGGTTATCTTATATAACCATATTAACTGAACATTTATATAATGCAAGAGCATGCCTATTAAGAATCCTTAAAATATTAATTCTTTTAATCATTTTTAGAAATATTAGTTAATGCTCTAACAGAAAATGGCAATACCTCATCATTTAAAATGTACAAAACACTATCCACGAGATTGAATCAATTAAGTTATTTGCTTAAAATCCCATTACCATGCAATATCTACACATAGAAATATTAAATGCTTCCATATTCTTTGCTTTTACACTCAACTTAAGATTGTCTACACAAGTCACAATCAAGGAAGGTATTTTACATCCCATAACAAACAAAACTTCTCTTCCAAGATGGTAAATTACATTTAGAATTTAAAAGCTGCTACTTGATTCGAGTTGAATCTCCCATTTTTAAGATATCAACTGAAAATTTCTCCAAGCTTCATTTTTATGCAAACACTCGATCAAGATTAATTTTAACTCTGCCAGAGCTTTAAAATATAACAATATAGAAAGCAATATAAAAAGCAAATATAACAATTTAAAAATTCAACTTTATAGATTTTCAATTTTAAACAAGAAACCTCAACTTCAGTTAAAATATTAAAACCTTTGAAGCAAGTAGCTAAAATATCAAGCTTATGTTAATTTGATAAGAACTTTATATTTTATCACTTAAAATATCAAGCTTGTTAATTTGATAAGAACTTTTAATTTTATCACTTAACAGTGGAAATTTACCTTACAGTTTTACATTCATTTATCTTTTATGAATCATTTCTATTTATACTGAGTACCACTTGTACATTATACTTAATGCAGAATACTTATACCTTCTATAACCTTGATTGAAACAGTACTGATACAGAAAACGTGGATAACTTTGTTGTAAGTGTTTTATTACGATGAGTACAAATCAGCTCAGTAAAATGAGGAATGTTATTTTACAGTGAATGATCAATGATGATTGAACAAGTAAAACAGCACTATCGTATAAATACATGATGAACGATGGAAAATTCTTGAAAACCGACTGTACTTTCGCCGTGATCGAAGAAAATTCCGTGGAATGTAGCAGCTATTTACCAGTTGCTCTCACTTCTGTTTGAATAAAAAGTCGTAATTATGTGACCAAATAGGCATCAACAAATTAAACATTTGAAGTTTTACATCGGTTAATACTTTACATTTTGCTTGACATATATGCCGGCCTGATTTCAGAACACTTAAGTGCTCTTTAGTTTTAACTCGATGTAAAACATTCTTGCACAGAAAAAAAGATAATGCAATTTCAATAACAAACAAATGAAATAGTTTAAAATATAAGTTTTAAGTTGATTATAAAAAGCTGCTTTATATTTAAAAGAGTAAAGTTTAAACTTAAAAACAGTAAATGAACTAAAAATTTAATACTTTGGTACTTTAAGAAAATTTAATTTTTTAACTTAAAGATGTTAAAAGAAAAAAACTTACCGCTGATCCATTGGGGATCGACTCCTATAGCCGGAGCCATAATCACCACCTCCTCCAAACCTGGAGCCGCCACCTCGTGAACCACGGAATCCACCACCTCCCCTCCTGAAGCCAGAGCTAGAGCCAGAATCGAAACCACCTCGTCTACCACGGGAGAAACCACCACCATCTCGGCTGCCTCTGAATCCTCCTTCTCGACTTCCACGGAATCCACCCGATCCACCACGGGGACGTCGGCCATTGCTTCGAGAAACATCGACCCTGATTTCGGAACCATTGAAAGTGGCGCCATTCATTTCTTTAATAGCCTCATTTGCTTCGTCATCATTTTCAAAATCGATGAAGGCAAATCCTGGTGGGTTACGAGCAACCCAAACTTTAGTTAAATTGCCAAAACGGCTAAATTCTCTCTCTAAATCCTCCTTCTGAGTATCCTCAGCTAATCCTCCAACGAAGACTGACATAGGTGCCATTTTTTTTTAAGATCTGCAAAGAAAAAGGACTCATCATAAAATGATTCTAATGTGAAGACTCCAAGCTAAATGTGAAAGAAAAATAATTAATTTTCAGATTCATCTCCATATTCACACTCAAAAATAACTTTCCTTCGCAGCTCATTAGAAGCAAGTTGGGCAAGAATTTGTTTCTCGATAAATTACAATAAACGATTCCTGCCACTTTTTCACTACACAAACTTATGGAGGACAGCTACGATGAGAATCCGCTAAACCATCAAGTTATTTATAACACGTTTTTACTTTTAAGATGGCGGCATTGCGAACTGCGCCATTTTGCAAGCCCGGGAAGAAATGATGCCATTTTGGCGCAATTAACCACGAGGCGAATAAAATCCATTGAAAAAGGAACTGGATTTGTTCTGAAAGAACTAATCGAAACTTTTAAGACACGAATGCATTATTACGATTTCATTATTCATACAGCGCCCGATATTCACCGGCAAGCGACTAGCAATTTGGCAGTACAAAAAAAAACCGGCGATTTATTTTGCGATTCTCATAAAAAGCAATACGGCCACATTCCCGAGGATTTAAAAACTATTAAATACGATTGTTATACACTTGAAATTGAATTGCATGAATGAGCATTTTCGATAACAATAAGGTCTAAGATTTCCTAATATTTAACGAAGAAAGTAAGAGATGCTCTAAACGATAATCAAGACAACTTTCTTCCTTCACAGAACATTTTTGGCCTGAATATAAATGAGAACTCGACCATATTATTAATCTTCCAACATTAAACTCATGCAAGGTAATTAATTTCAAATAGCAAATAATTTCAAACTAACTAAACCGGCCGGCATAGAAACTACCGCCAAATCAATTACAATAATGAACTCGTATTTAAAATATTAATATACAGTACAAAATATCAAAAAACATTGGCATTTACGAAAAACAGTTTTAAAACTATTACATAAATTAATACGAAAAACACAAAAACTTACTTATTACTTCGTTCTTCAATCACACGTAAAATAACTTCCTCACAGTTGGTTCTGTTCGAAAATGGCCAAATCGCCCAGGCGTTGGCGTATTTATACTCAAGCGAAATGCTGTTGCCACAATTCTGGAATTCGATTAACTTTACAAAAAGCTACTTTGATCACATGATACTGGCATTTCAGTTCATTCCCATACAGAAATCATAGTTCTTAAACATTTACAAAGAACATTCCAAGAAAATATTAAAACTTCTGGTAAGAAACACTATAGTTAATTTAACTTTATTTAAAAGTTAATCTTCTATGCTTACACTATTATTAATGGACGAGTTTTCTGTTTTGTTTCTAAGCGGTAAAATAGGTTTTCCGCCAGGCCCATCAACTTCCGGGGATAATGTTAAATCAATGGGAATCTTCACAATTTCATCACTCTGCTTGAAGATATTAATTAATATTTAAAGTGGACTTTTTTAATCTTATGCCTTAAGAATAATTTGAAAATATTAAATTTAATGTTTCTGGTTTGTTTACAACAGATTAAAAACCTGACTTCATTTATTTGCTGGGCTTTTCTACTTCCGCTTTGAAGATTCCATTGTTGTAGCGCTCAATGTTTACTTAAAGTAGTGGCCTAATTTTGTGGAATGGTTGCCATCATTATTCTTTATCGCTCTTTCTTGGAGACTTCCAAGGATTGTTTGGCGGTAAACTTTTTAACCATACGATTTAGATAATCACTGACGGTTAAATTTTTAACCAACCATTGTTAACTAATTCCATTAGTTTCATTTAGAATTTAAATACTTTAAGATCTTTTTTTAACCGATTTTTAAAAAAAGGATTACACAAACTCAAAGAACACGGAATTCAACGCTTTGAGTACTAAAGAAAGAACTGAATTTGAATTAAAGAGTTATGGGATTTGAAGCAACAAAGGCTGTTAAGAAAGAACTGATTCGAACTTGGCCCTTGATACAGTTTCCAAATGGATTTGGCGATTGCTTAAATCGGAGGGTTACCGGAAAACGATCTGTAAATCCAAAATAAACAAACCAGAAATCTCGTCCATATAATAAACTCGTCCCATCTCTACTAATAACAAAGGTGTGTCTGTGTGTTGGTCATCTACAGGGCAGACCGCTGGACTGTGGCGGACTGGTCAGGTTGACAGCTTGCCCGATGGCAAGTGGGCCCTCTTACACATAAGTCAATATGGGCCCCTAGAATGTCGCATGTTTAAGGGAAAGGGAAGAACTCTTTTTCAAGCAAATTTCCTGTGCCTTTTATAATGAAAATAGCAAGTATTTTCGTGCTAAACCTCCACAACATTTTCTATGCAAGGCCGAGACGCAATAACTACACGATTTTTATTCTTCTAGGAGGCCCCCGGCAGAAAGATGATAACGCCTCTGTGCAAGAAGAGTGCGGTCCTTGGAGATGGCTCAACGACGTGCTTTTTGTTTGTGCATTTTTTTGCTGTCGTAAATCTGACAGACAAGCGAACTAGCCTAAATTAAAAGACGGGGAAAAGTCTTCTTCGGGGCGCTAGAACTTTTAAAGGGGGGGGGGAAAGAAAAATCATGTAATTTGAAGGACATTTTTGAAAAGGGAGACACTCGCGCTTTTCGTAGATTTATGTTTTTTTGTGGTGGGGTTTTATCTGGTCATGCTTACAACGTTGTAAAAAGGGTAAAGGAACCTCAATCCATTGGACATATTTCTGGTGATTCTTTCTTGGAAAATAACGGGGAGCGGGAAAGAGGTATTCCTGTTTTCAGTCAGCAGAGAGTAGGATATGCATATCTTGCAAAAGGAGAAAAAATATTTTGAGAGAAGAGCTCAAATTATTATTTCTCAGTATTAAATACTAGCCGCCTTCGACAACCAGCTTATTGATTGCAATAATTTAATTATATCAACCAATTTTAAATCCACCAACTTATTTAACTTTTGGTAGGCAGATATTATTAATAATTATAAAAACCCCGAAATGAATTAGTTGTAAAAAAAGAGAAACAGTGAACAGGAAATTAGTATTTGAACCAAATTTTGATGCAGTATGTTTTGTATCTAATGAAATTAATAATTAAATCTTTAAATTCAGCTGTTAAAGCGTCTAAAAAATCTTGAGAACCGATGATCTTTTTATTTTGATCATGCATAATTCTAATTTAAATTACGATTAGTACACATTATTAATCTAATCGTTTCGCAAATATTTTACCTAATTATACCAAAGAAATAAATAACATTATCACCAAGGAAAAATTATCTTGCTATCATTTGAAAGAGTGGTTTAAGTGGTAAATCTATCAAAATAATGTAGTAAATATATCTAAAAAGTAAATTTATTTGAAGTAACAAAGAAAGAAAAAAATTGGAGTAAAAAAAAATGGCGAAATAATGGGAAAATGTTATCGCTGAAAAATTTCAAATTCTTGCTTAACTTTTAATTAATTAAAATTTTTAAAAATTCTTCGAGGTGTACATTCTCAATTTCCATAGTATGTTTGTACCAAATTTCACAATTCTAGACTCAACAATTAACTAAAATTTCAGTTAATTAAAAATTGAGCACGATTTTGACATTTTTTCGCGATATCTCCAAAAATATTATTTCACAAAAATGATTTTTGAACCATTTTAATAATTATATTTTTAAAGGCATCAATTTAATGAAAAATTACAGAAATATTACTTGTAAAATTAATCCAATTTCAAAATTCCAAAGAATTTTCTTTCGTATCTCTTAAGATGGATGGCCTATATATAGGACGGCATTTCTCTTTCACTCTCTGTCGCTAAAACTGTATCCGAAATATTTAACTTACAGAATTTAAAATCATATAAATTTAATCATAATTTTGCTACTTTAATCGTGAAATTGCGTTGTTATTATTATCCACGTTAACTACGGACGAGAAATTTAGTCACTTAGATCTAATTATGATATATACATCCATGGATCCATACATGCTTACAATGTTGAATTCTTGTGTGCATCTTTAAAAATAATATATTTTTATGCATTTAATTCTGCTTTGTAAATCAAGTTATTAGCAGTTAAGTTTGGCGTGGGAGTTGAAGAATGTAGTCAAAACAAAAAATCTTCTGCGAGAGTTCGTTTTCAGTAGTGAACATTAACCAGCGGGAGTGGTCTCCCCTAAACTTTCTCGTATACTTTCTAAGTGGAGATTCGTCAAAATCTCGAGATCGAATGTTTTTTGACGATTACAATACTTTCTCTTTGTATACGAGAAAGTGAAAGAAACCAACAAACCTGAAATCAAATATCTGTTGCCATGTTTCAAAAAAATATTACTTTGAAGCAGGTGCGATAAAATTGGCAATGAAATGCATACCAAAGCGAAAATTCTGCTTTGGAATTGAATTCCCAAGAAAACGATTTATACTACCACAATCGTAACAATTGCAAAAACTCGTAACTAAAAGATTTGCTGAAATAATGAGATCGGTTTGAATTTTATTTACAACAATAAAAAATTTGTTACAATTCATGTTTGAGAACATTATTTATTGTTATAAATAAAATTTACAACAATAACAGATTGCTACCAGTACTTTGCGCATGAGAATCGGATTAAAAGAAATTGAATGTGCAATTTGAACGCCCCATTTTGACGGATTTGGCCCAAAATTTAATACGGGCCTACATTCATGACGATAAAACTGTGTACCAAATTTTATCCATCTAGCTATTCAAGTTTTTGAGTCATACTGTTCACGTGACCGCGGACATACAGACTTCCTGTTAACGGATTTTGTCCAAAATTTGGTAGAAACCTACAAATTAAGTTTAAAGACCACATACCAAATTTCATCCCCGTAGCTCTAATAGTTTTCGAGTTCACAGACAGACATAATTCCAAAATTGTGTTTTTCGGACTCTGGGAGGTCTAAAACGTGGAGATTCGTCAAAATCTCGAGTTCGAATTTTTGGACGATTACAATACTTTCTCTTTGTATACTTCGTATACGAGAAAGTAAAAAGAGAGACTCCTTCCTGATAATAAAGATTACATGATGTTCAACTGACAGTGGTTCCACCTTTATAATGGCTCTTCCAGAGTACGGAATAATAAGTAGTCCTGCGAACAAACTACTTATCAGCGTGCTTCAATTATTGATTAATGCTTCTCGTCTATAAAGTATACTCTTAATTAAGTTGACCCTTGGATTTCCATAGACTGTAACAGCAGTTGTTACATGATTTTTAAGGAGACAATATAATGTCCTAACACTCATATAGCATTGCCCAGTAGCACTGAAATGCTGAATAATATTGTGAATACCTACAAAATACACAACTTTCAGCAATGGGAAAAAATCATACTTTTTTATAGTTTTAAACTTTTTCAGGCCCTCAAATTATTGTGCTAACCCTTTGCGGCACAGTGTGTCAGCCGATGGCACACCTAATTTCACTCGCTTGTCAATCGTTAAATTCAACTATAAATGGAAAATAATAGGTTTAGGATGGGGCTAATAGTACTCCTTTTAGAATTTATATAGCAGCTTTATGAAATTTCGTTTCGGAATAGGAATTATAAGAGATAAAGTTTGAGAAAATTCCTTAACTTCAGAGATAAGAAATTTTTTCAGTTCTGGACATTTACAATTTTAGCAAATTAACTCGAAAATTTTCCTCCAATATTCTTGAAGTTTTAATTTATGATTTTCTGTAAGAATAAAAAATATTTTTTGAGTGTAGTAAGGAGGCTGTATCTAAGGGGTTCTCATATGAGGGAGATGACCCCAAAGGGGGACGACCCCCTTCGGAATGAAGTCTTTTTAAAAAAAAATTTGGGGAAATTCTATGTCTAGACAATAAACTAAACCCATTCATGATGTTTTTTCATCATATTTCAAAAAATTTAATGCCTTGCACAGCAAAGGGTTAACAATTCAAAATAAATTTTTAACATTGTCAATTCAAATACATATTTTTCCAGGAAAGAAACCAGCTACAAGAAGAGTAAGACTGAAGTAAGAAGAATGACTACATACTATAAAACTGAATTTATTCATAACATCTGTATGTGAACAAAATCTATATCAAGCACATTGATAAGTGTAACAAAAAGCACCATATATCACAGTATAACTTTTACTAAGAAGCAGTGCATTGCATTATTCAAATATATTTCACTTTTTAAATAAAAATGAAATTTCCAATGTTCTCCTAATAATATGAAAATTATTCTTACATTTTCATCTTCGGTTTTTATAACAATTCAATAAACAGGAATAAAAAAATGGATAAAAATATATTTCTAATAAAACCATAATAAAGATACCTAATTATGTTGAATTTGATAGCCATATGAAAGTGTGTAAAACAAAAAATAAGAGGATCAAAGCAAGTCGCACCTCAAATTAAATTATTAATAAAGCAGCTTTAGTTTGCATTAATCTAATACAGTGAAACCTCTCCGAGCGGCCACCCCTCCGTTCCGAGAAAAATTGGCCGCTCTGAAGGGTTTTCGTTACAATTACAAGATAATTGCTATAATACATAATATAAACAAGTCTGACACATATTTCTTATTTAAAATGAAGTTTGAGACTTATCTAAAGAGAAAATAGTACTTTATTTAATCATTTTTTACATTTTTTGAAAAAAGGATACGATTTGTGACTGTTTTAAGTTTTTACCCTTCTCGGAAAAAAACCCCATTTTTTCCAAGTTCATTTTTCAGTTTAAAAAGTAAATTTCTAATCGATGCGTTTGTTAAATGGGATGGGCGAACCCACCCGGCGGCCGTTCAGAGGGGTTGGGTGGCCGTTACTAGGGGTTATTTTAACATTAGGTCTATGGGTCGAAAAATCCGCGCCACGAAAAATTGGCCGTTAAGAGGGGTGACCGTTCGAAGAGGTTTCACTGTAATAATTTTGAAAAGTTCAAAAACCTGCAATTCAAGATTTTATTTAAAACATCGCCAGGTACCTAATGCTCAGATACATTTATATACTTACAGCCTTTTAATTAATGATTTCTTTTTTTAAAAAACCGCTTAAAATATTTTTTTAAAAGTTAAAGTTTTTACAGTTACTAATAATCAAGATCCAATATATTAATTAAATTGCATATTCTTGTATTTTATTTTATGAATTAATTATATTCATTGTTATTATTTGCTTAAGAGTACAGACAAGAACAAATTTTATCACCTAAAAAATAATATATATTTCATCCTCTTTAACCCTTTCAAGTGAACTACATGTTTCGTTTTCAAAATTACTAAATTTATTTGAAAAATGAGTATTAGACACATAGCTGATCATAAATATGTAAAGGAAAAAAAATTTAGCATTTTTTATTTTCAAGAAATTGGTTTTTTCACAGTGAAACCAATGAACGGTAACAGGCAATTTTTCCTCCGAATAAGTTATCATCGAAATGCAATTTAAATTACGTATTTAATTTATAAGTTTACGCGAGTGTTCAGGATATTCAACCTTCATAAAATTCAATATTACTTTCGAAGATTCAATTTTAAAAACTATCAATTTGTGCAAGAAATCTCAACATTTTGTTTCTCTTAGAAATCAAAAGCAATTTAGCTCTTGCAATGCTGATATCTTTGTGAATACCAACGGTATTGAACTGGAATTTTTATATAAGTTGCCCTATATATCTGGGTCTTAAATTATAAGAGAAAAATTAAGCAATGTTTTGCCCATGAGCAGTAAAAAAAAGTTCAATGTGTGGTTGGACTGCAAAACCAATGAAAGCGAAGGGGTTAAAACAATTACACTCCAATTATAAAGCATATTTTCATAAAACAGGGCAAATAAATGTTAGCAATGAATTACGCTGATCCTCTTATAAGTCAGAAGAAATTATTTCTCGTGGTTTCCAAAAAAGAAATTACAGTCATTTAAAAACTTTTCTATGTTGTTTAATATTGTGTAAATATCAGGTGCAAAGACTAAATAAAAATTTTTAAAAATAAATAATAAATGGAAGTAATGAAGAAACGCTAGGCAATATTCTTTTCAAAGGATGCAAAATAAGAAGAAAAATGTTGCACGGCACATACAAATGCTTTTTTGACAAATATGACGTTAATTTGCAAAATGGAACAAGAGAGGTAATATTTTGGTTAAGAAACTTTTTAAAGATACATGTTTTAAACATTACTTGCACAGCTGTTGAATTACTATAAACATATAGGCCTAAAGGCTAGTAAAATCACTTATTTAAAATCTCATTATATTTATTCCATCCAAAGGAAATGTTCTTTTAATTCAGAATTAACAATTTATCCCAACAATGAGTTATGAAGTAAGACTAGATATGAAGTGAAATGTAAATATAAATGAGAATAAGACATTATAAATTTTTTGGAGAGGTAAATTGTTATATAAATCAAGCAAGACATAGTTTTTCTGAGATACAGAAGCATTACAGTTCATAAAATAAAAAATCTTCAACAGCAACAATCTTTTTCAATGTAAATTACATCTATTTACATTTAAGAAAATGAGAGGGAGTAAGTTGAATTTATACATCTTTACACATGCAAAGCTTTTCTACAGCTCATAATGAAGTGAATATTTATAGAAAAATCTTTTAAATGATGCTGTTAATGACAACAAGTATGCATTTTGACATTAATAGTAACTGCAATAAATAGACTTTCAGTAAACAAAAAACAATATAAAAAATATTCTTTTATTCGTTCTTTCACAAACGACCACTTGCTTATTAAAACAAATTTATAAAAAAAAAAATGGCAATGAAAAATAAGTTTGAAAACTTCAAATGGAATGCTGAATTAATTAAAAAATATCAGTAAGAATCATTTAGCAACAATGAGAGCACATATTTCACATATATATCTATAAAATGTAAGCACATATACACTCATCATTTACACTCCAAATATAATATCACAATTATACATAAAACTTTTTAAGTACATTAAAATCATATATGGAAAAGAAGTGAAAAAATTTCAACAATTCTCACTCCTGAAAAATGCCATTTTTTAAATGACTAACATATTTCTTCATTGTGGAGTAAGAAATTTTATATTTTAACAGCTCAGAAAAAAAATATATATTACTGAAACATAGGTTAAAAGAAATTATTCAGAAAACTGCTAGAATATGAAAAAGCAAGTAAAGTACATATGTTTACTAACAAAAGAGTATTAAATTCCTTTATTTTACCACTTTTATGCCATTTTAATCATAACTCAAGTCGAACAAGTTGAAGATTATGTTTTCATCAGTGGCGGCTCGTCCATTAGGACTTGCAGAGCTGCAGCACCCCCTGAAATTATTTTTTTAAGCTTGTATTTTTCGTTTTGAATCTTATTTGCTTACTGTTCCACTCTCGGAGTTCAATAACTAACGAAAATGCAAAAAAAGTAATAAAAAATCGAAAAAAATGGCATAAAATGATTCCAAACGAAGAGAGACGCAGGTCTGAGCTGCAAAATAATCTGACCCCCGAAACCCATTCACTGAGCTGAAAATCCGGAGTGAAAAAGCAACTCTTTCTTCCTTTAGCTTAGACTGGCTATGGACTGAAAGTGAACACAGCTCTGGCTGGCACGGAGCCAACTGAACGAAAGAAAGATGCTCTTTTTAATATATGTTTCTTTTTTCCCTCGCTCTCACACAAGTTGCAATCTCATTGGCTGTTTATGAGTTTCCGTTTGTGTTGCGACGACAGATTCAAGCAAATAATACTCTTCTAAAACTTTCAAATTTTTAGTGTATTTCAGTAAAAAATGTATTTAATATGCTTTAGCTTAAAAATAAATTTTCTGTATACGAGTTATTTGATATTCATTTTTGAAGGAGTGTTATCGAGTGAACTGGGCAAGGAGGGAAATGTAAATGCGAGCTCTGATTATTATTATTATAATTTTTTGTCGGAGGAATTGTCGCATCAACATTCACTTCAATTTTTGTTAGTAAAAATAATAGAAAATGCCCCATGCTGGTTATTTACTTTGTTTGAGAAGCAGGAAATTTCACATCTATATTTGGAATTAAAAAATTTGGCCTACTTAGAGATAAAGTAGCTTTTTAAATTGTATTCTCTTGATAAAAATTTTTTTGCAGCACTCCTTGTTTCTGAGCTCACGAGCTGCCACTGGTTTTCATAAAGCATTGTCAATCAAACGAAGCACAGTCATTTCTATCAGAGATAATACAAGCTTTTTTAAAGTCAAAATTGAAGATTTTTTATGACTAACGCAATAAATTTTCAATAAAAATCAAATATTACCTATCATTCTACACATTCAAAAAAAAATTCAAGTTTGCACAATAAAATCTCAACACGTCAATTTAATAAATGCCAGTAAAACATGACAGAAGAAACAACTGCTTAAATGAACAATGCAGCATTTCTTGGTCATATATTTGATCTTATCTTAATTTGAAATACTTAGGTCCACAAATAAAGTGGTAAAAAGAAACACAGTTACTTAATGCAACTAATGCAGATGCCAATATAATAACAATATTGCTATTAAAATTAATTACTAATTAGTAAGCTGGAAAATTATTTATAAGCACACATTATTTACAACTATCTCAATGTAAAAAATTATTAATGAATTGCTATGCATAATAATATTATTTATGAGGAAATATAGAATGATTTTAAACAGTCTTGCAAAATATTAATAATGCACAATACTAATAAATAGTTGCACGGAAGAAAAAAATTTACTGCAAGAATTCATAGTAAAACGTAGGACAGCTTTAACCCTTAAACGCCCAGTGTTGCCTTTAAGCAACATACCATATTTTGTCTTCTAAAATCTTGAGAATAAGACTGAAGCTCTAATGCCTGTTGTTACCAATACGATACATACTGAAATTTTTATTAAATCGATTTACAACATACAAATGGCAGCCTGAGTGCTGATAAAAGAATAAAAATAAATTGAGTTTCACTTGAGGCTGCATCTTTTTTGCTTCGTTTGTACGCTTCAGAATACCATATTTTATTCTATAATTTTGAAGAAAATTCCTTGTCTATATAATTAGTTCTTAAAAATCATCTTGCTTGATATTATCGAATTTTATCAAGGAGATTTCTTTTTCAATTAAAGCCCAGTGTTGTTTGATGGGTAACAAACTGCTTTTCAGCCAAAAACAAAAAAGGATATTTTAAAGTATTTTCCCCATGTTTTATTCAAGAAATGAAAGTCAAAAAACACTTTAAAATAATTTAAAAAAAAATCGAGCTTTTAAAGGGTTAAAAAAATTATTTTAATCTTGGAAATTGGATTTCAATAGCAATTTCTACAAAATATTGCTTGAAAAAGTAAATAAACTCGCGTTGCATGCACAGATCATTCCCATTCACATGAAAAAATGGGACAATACAAACAAACAGCCCATTTCCTTTATGATAACGGGGTATTGGCTGCACTTGTAGACAGCTATCACCAGGTATATATTAAAACTGGAATTGTGTATTATGTCTCAAAGAAATATACATAATTTGAAACCTTCCAATCAAAAAGGAATATTTTGTATTGTGGCACTATTCTTCCAAATGAATATTACTAATATAATAGTCCAAATCTCTCAGTAACGCTGTGGCGTCACCAACAATAAAACTCATGCCATAGCACTGCAAGACGTTAAACAGCATTATTTCATTGTTAGAGCACCTAAATTTCAGTAATTTTAAATTCAAAAGAATAATTGTCGTTCTAATTTCAAATTTTATAGCTCTAAAACGGTGAAATAAAATTTGCTATCGATTGATATAAAATTTATCTCGCTATGATCAATAGTTCCCGAGGAATTTTAAATTATATTAATCCTATATTTCAAATTAATTTCCGTTTCTTAATAGAAAGTAGTAAATCACGTCAGAGGTATATAGTTTGGACGCCACGATGCATCTGATTATTTAGTGCAATCGTGATGATATAATTTGATAATATTTTTTGGCAACGTTAAAATTTACATTAAGACATCTGAATTCCAATAATATTGTTAAACAACGAAAAATACTTCACACAGAATGCTGTTTATCAAGGAGTTTTTTTGAATAAAGAAATATTTAAATAATATATAAATAGAAAAAAATATTTCCTGTCATAAAACATACGTTTTTTAAATTTGTTTTCAATCAATGTTCAACATTTCTCTCGCATATATATCTATTTAAACACGTCAAATTTGACCGGAAATCTCTCGATTGAAGAGGCAATTTGCACCCGTCATACCATGATGGGTGATTTTCTAGTATATAAAGAATTTCCCCATTAAAAATTTAAGCATTATGTATTATTTCGTTACTTTTTAAATTTTTTTTCTGTACAAGTCTTTTGCTAATAAATTATAGCTACACAATGGCAAAAAGCAGATCATACTTTCACAAGATAAAGTATTTAAATTTCACAATAATAAAGCACTTGCACACAATAAATCCACATTTTCGATGCATATTTCAATTTTTATTGCAATTAATTGATTATTGCTCATACGAAGATCTTTAGAGAAGTATTTTTAAGAAGTATAATGCATGGCTGCACAAGGATTCTAAATAAAAAAAAGTGCAGAAAGAAATCAATTATTAATTAAGTGAAATATGAACGTTTCACATAACTAATAAAAACAGATATTGAGACACTGCCAAGAAAGAACTTTTGACTCAAAAAACACTTGACAATAGAAACTACAGAATTATTTTTCTTTCACATTTGATAAAAAAAGACAGAAAAAGCATTAGAAAATTATAAAGCTTGTATAAAATTGTTAGCTGTTTTTTAAATGTAATAACAGCAAATCTTCCTGGATATAAATAACTAAACCTGGATTTTGTAGTAAATAAGTACTAAAATATGACACACCTATAATATATGAATAAACATAAATAATATGAATAAACGAGTTTTTTTAATCCAAAAATTAAATAAAAAAAAGATACTACAAATTTTATTTAAATTTGAAAGAAATATTAGTATTACAACTACATAGAAAATTTTACAGACAAGATTATATATAAGTCTTTTGAATTTTAGAGTATTTAAAAAATTCCACGAGATTAATGTTCATATAATGTTTCCAAGAAAGAAGTTTTATTAAATCCAACGTCATAATGTAAAAGCAATTATTGTGACCTCCTACACAAATTAAGTCGTAATGATTATATGTTATTCAATAACACAATAAAAGATAATTTGCAAGTCCAATATTTCATTAAAACTTCAAAGTATCACACGAATTAGTACTGCAGTATCCTAAATACGAGTCGGCATCCTTAGTTCCACAGATATGCTTAATCAAATTATTTCAAACACAACTTTTTGCATTTTATAAATGTAATATTTTTAATCATTTAAATTTTTGGACCATTTTTGCGCCACTAATTATCATCTAGCTAAAAAATATTTCCTACTTCATACATAGCAGTAGGGAAACAGTAAAAAGCAGGAATGATATCATATCTTTGATTCTGAAACATATTTATAATAATTTTCTCTACAGCATACACGAAAAACATCATAAAATAGCGCGGCACATACGTAAAGAGTACCGTCTTAAATCTTAATTTCAACGTTTTACACAGACAATTTGAAAAGAAGAAATTTTGAAGCCTATAAACAATCTTCATCGAGGTAGAAAAAGAAGATTGCAAATACTCTAGAGCATGTTTTATTGAAAATTTTTATTTAGCAAGTAACTTCAGTAAGTACATTTACATTAGACACATAAGTACAATTAAAATGAAGAACCTTTTCTGTACAATAAAAATATTAAGAGCAGAATTTATAACAGCAAAAGCAGAAAATAATGACTAGATACTAATTACCTCGAGATAACAAAATAATAATAAAAAAAATTTCCCACGTATAAAACACAATTTATAAATATTTCTACAACTATTTGCAACACCTGAGATCATTCAATCAGTGACAAAAAGTATTCATAAACACACACACACACAAAATGCAGTCAATGAATGCATCAACATTCATTTACAGAGTGTATGGCCCCCAAGCAGAACACTTCAGCAATTAAAATCCAATAATATACAGGTTATTACAAAATAAACACCGGGCTTTGAAATGATACGACTTACAAAATATTAATTACACCCCTCAATGCTAATCAGGAGGAGAAGCAGTTGTTAGACGCCGGATTAGCCGACAACTTCGACTTGCTCCGATTTCTCTCGGAAGAATCGAAATGCCACATAGAAGCGAGCTGCATAACAAAAAGAAAACATACGGAACTTTTATAACTACTCGAGGAAAAAGGTTTCCTTTTTTTTAATGAGGTAATGTTTATTTTCATAATTGTAACACTTTCCGTAAGATTGGCAAAAAAGCAAAAAGATTGAAATCATACGCGAGTAAAAAATTTGTACCATAATTTATACGAGAATCAATCTTTTCATCATCTCTTTTATTTTTTTTATTTGAGAAGATTTTTTTTATGTCTTATTCTCTGCTTTGTTGCTGCATTTGCACACAGCTCTTTAGCTGCCACTTTTGACAGGAGTTTTTCATTTTTTTGACGTAGTTTATTTATTTGTTTTCGTTCCATTTTTTTTTTTTTATTTCTTCATCTTGGTAAGCCCTACAAGATGATCTTAAATTTTCAAATAGTTTTTTTTCAACATGTTTACACAATTTTTTTCTTTGCAAAATATGCCACAGAGGTTTTGTTTTCTGCAAAAAGGTGGTACTTAATACTTTGAATGGCACTGAATGTTGGAATGTTCATCCTGGTAGAGCTTGCTGACATAATGTTGAATCGTCAGTAGAAGACGAATCGGCTGGTTTCCTAGCCGGTGGAGTAAAGCCGCATGGTCGAGCATATTTTCCCAGAATTTTCTTTCGAAAACGGAAGATAGGAAGGTTTCTTTTCTTTGTGTAAAAGCGGAATTTTCGGAAGAAAAAGCAAATTTTTGCGGGGGAAAAAAAAACAGAAATCCGGAAAAAAAACTGGAATTTTGAGAGAAAAAAAGACAAAAATGCGGAATTTTTCCAAAATAACAAAAAAGGCGGAAGAATCTCACCCCTGGAGTTAAAATCCGATGATTATTTTGCAGTTACCTCATTGATAATTACTCATATCAGCTAAACATAAGCATTCTGCACCATGCAATTTCTAAAGTCTAACCAATGTAACTAGGTCGAAGATAAAACCAACACATCACTATATGTTACATGAGAAATAAGAAGCAACCTGATGATTGGGTGCAATAAGAAAAGCAAGCAGCTATTAAAATATTTTAAAATGATAAAAAGTAAAAAACCAACTTCGTATGAATAAAAAAATAAATTTCGTGTGAAGATGGAAGAGTAATTGATCGCACACAAGAGCTCACATTTAATAGTCTAGAGCACAGGTAGCCCAAGTTTTCTGGTACACATAAGAACACAGTTACAAAACAAAGAAAACTCATTTTGTAATTGAGAGACGTCTTTTCACACCATACCAAACCCTTCAGAGCCTTCATTGATCGCCAGTCTTAGAGCCTTTTCAAATTGTTCATAAGAATCATAGTCAGGTAAACACAGCTGATTGAAACTGAAATAGAATATATATTATATAAATATATTGACAGGTGTAAAATTACTAATACATGCATTCTTCGTACAACATATCGTAAGTTCGTAGGTTTCCAATTAAAATAGAAGGCTGATTGTAATGCACAAAACACATTTATTTTGAGTTGACTTTTAACATCTGATGTAGATCTACTATAATAGCAATATTAAACAAATAAAACTGCACAACAAAGCACGTCACACAACATTCAAAATATTACCATAAATTACATAAGGTTAGTAATAAATTTTCAACTAATAGTTTATAGCTACTACTGAACCACTGATGCAGTTTACAGCGAAAAATCAAACCAGCGGGAGTGGTCTCCCCTAAACTTTCTTGTATACTTTCTAAGTGGAGATTCGCCAAAATCTCGAGTTCAAATTTTTTTGACGATTACAATACTTTCTCTTTGTATACTTCGTATACGAGAAAGTAAGAATGAACTGAAGCAATTACTAGAACCTCCATGAAAAACTTATTATTTTCCTTTCCTTTCCATTTTCAGCATATTTTATGTTCAGTTTTTTTGTTATTTATGCATGCCCTGACTGTTTGACTTAACAGAACAAAATTTGGCATGCTGATGTATTAGCATAAAGGGAGCTAATGCCGTAAAAATTTTTAAAAATTGAATTAGATTTTTATTTATTTAATTTCAAGCGAAATTTGATGTGTTTTTGCCTATTTCCTTTTTCTCCATTGTTACTCAAATATAGGAAAGAAGAAAAGCCCTGGTGTTTAATTTATCCATTCTTGCATTTTTTCCCCTAAATTTTATTTTATTTATTTATCCTCTTTTTGAACCGTATTAAAGGAAGTTTATTGTATTTTTTATTTCGTTTCATTTTTTCTTTTGCAAGACAAAATATTAAGATACTGTGTTTTAATTTATAAACATAGGGAAAAAATCGTTTTCTGGCATTTTCTCTTTTTTTTTTTGTCTTTTGAGGTTTTATATTGCAACGTATAATTTTACCTTTCTAAAGATTTTTTTAAGCTTAAATTTTTAATCAAGAATACCAGGGAAATTCTGTATAGTATAATTGTTCATTTTAAAGTTGCATTAATTATTATATGGCAAATTGTTTATAAGTATAGAATAAATTTTCTTTTTCCAAACTTCTCGCATTTTCATTCAAACTATATTGTTATAAGGCAATAAAATGCTAGAAATGAAAGCTTTAATTCAACAAGATAGGATTCAAAGGAGATTTACATTTATTGGAGAAAGTTAGTGACAATATTTATTTAAAAAAAAAAAATGGAATTGAACATATGGAAATATATGGATCCGGAGCAAAGCTGGGTTTACAGCTAGTATGATATACAAGGTTAAAATCTAAACTACTTACCAAGTGTGTGCTGTAGGCAGATTCCCAAAAGTCTGTGCAGCAGAAATGTGAAATTTTGGATTTAATTCTGCAAATCCACCAGGAGGCAATTGGGAACAGCCTGTTGTGAACTGCAGCAATCTTGCCATTTCTTCTTCCGTAAAATTAGACACTGCGATCCAGAACCATTCTAAAACCTAAAATTCATGCGATACAGATATAAAAAGTGAAGCTAAAACACAGTAAAAATGCAATTTATTAGATGTTTATTTTAATGTGATTAAATATTTCTATTTCAGCTAACTGCCGAAGAAATGAAAAATAAATAACTTTAATTCTGTATTTCAAGTCAAATTAAACATTCATTGAATATTTAACAGTTATTGGTAAAGCAAATTACAAAAGTTTAAATATTTAACTTCATATTGGTTCCCATTTCATTTGGAAATTTTATAAAATCAATGCATTTGAAAACATTTGTGTGGATTAATGACAAACCTTCATAATACTAAAGTGAAAAAATCTGATTGTTAGTTATGAGGTCATTACTGGCACGATGCTTTGACTTTCAAGAGAATTAGTATTCTTCAAAAGAATACTAACTTTCTTCATTTTCTAATAAAAAAAAGTCAAAGGAATATGTTTAAAACAATCACAAACCAGTTTGTTAACAATAACAAACAAGCAAAATAGTTAATTTGAATGAAGACATTTCTTGCCAGATTTAAATTACATTAAAATAAAAATACAAAAATAAATAGATGATGAAAAAGTTTGCTCATGAAGTTTAAGTGATATCAGAAATTTACATTTTTCATGTAAATAGTTTCAATTCTGCGTATTGGGTCACCCTAAAAATAATACATATTTTTTATTTTTCAAAATTCTTTTCATATAAAATATATTCTCCTTCATTTTTTATGATTTTTCTCCATCTTTCTGGTGGATTCTCAACACCCCTCTTCCAAAATTCACTCGTCCATGTCGAAAAATACTCCTCTAGTATTGTCCTGACATTGTCTATAGAATTTGTATTTTCTCTGTCGAAATGATTTAGAAGACTTGCAATAAATGATAATCAGATGGGGGGCAATGTCGGGAGAATATGGTGGGTGGAGCATTGTTTTCCATTCCAACCCCTCCAGACTTTGTATTGGCATCCTCGTTTTATATGGGCCAAGCATAGTCCTAATGGAAGAACACCTTTCGCTATTAAACCAAAAATGGCTGTTTTTCTTCTAACTCTGAACTAGCAATGCTCAAGTGACTCACAGAAGATCTTCTTTGTCATATCTTCGATTTGTTTTATAATTGCAACATTTACTACACCTTTCATATCCAAAAAAAGAGAACACCTTATGTGTATGAAGACCTTCTTTAGTCTGGGGTGGCAGTGTTTCCCCCATTCCTTGTCAACCATCCTCAGTGCTCTGTTGTAGAGAACTCATTTCTTGTCACCAGTCACTATTAGGTCCAAAACAAGTTAATTCCTTTAACGTGACAGCAAAGAAGAGCACACATTCCTCTCTCTCTCCAATCGATTAAACTTGGAAAGTTTGTGAGGAACACGTTGACCCAATTTGCTGACTTTTCTGATTGCCTGCAGGTGTCGATGCGTGACTGAATGACCAAACCTAAGCTTCTGGGCTAGTTCCTCAACAGTTGCAATGGGATTTTATTTTACCAGAGTTTGTAAGACCCCCTCGTCCAGCTCTTCACCAGAGTTTGTAAGACCCCTCGTCCAGCTCTTCATATCTTCCAGGATGAGGCTCATCTTCTAGGCTGCAGTTTCTGACTCAAAATTTTGGGAACCAAAATTGACATTAGCTTACATTTATTGTCCAATCCCTACACTAATATTCCTCGCACTTCCCATTGTGTTGTTGTCTTCATTGAACTTATGAAGTAAATGTGTCAAGCATGCTCCTTTGTTACTTCCATTACAAGTTTGAAAAAATAACTGTTAAAATCGAACTGCACTCTTCGAAACTTGCACGAGGAATAAGAATAAGGTAAATTATGACCTCCCTTTATAGCAATATGATGTAAGTAGTATATTTCCTCACCCTCTGACTTCTATATCATGCAACTAAAAAAACTACATTATTTATGGGATTACAATATACTTTAAAAAAATTGCTAATAGTAAAATCTCCCGAGAGATACTAATATAATTATATTAATATCCGATGAATTGTTAAAAAGTACCTGATGTTATTTGATGTAGATATTATTACAGAATATATTTTACCTTCCTGAACTCATATGTAGCTCCACTTAAAGCATGATTTGCTTTGAAATCAGCTATAGAGTATGATCCGGTGCCACACATAAGTAACTGAAACAGAAATATCACAAATCAAAGAAGTGTAATTATTAACTGAATATACCCAATGACAAAAAGTGGTATTCTTTCATTGGGTATACAATTTTTATATCATATGAAAGTTTATGACCCCTACATACGTCATCAATGCTTGCCTGCCACCCACCCACCTTCATTTTCCAGATATATTGCAAAATAAAACTTTGGCATAGTCCCTCAGCCACCACAATTGCCAATTTATTTCATCAATTTGCAAGCATAGCCACAGGCTATTAATATTACAGCCAAAAGCTGGTCACTGAAGGTGGCTAGTATGTACGAGGTTAAGTCACAAAAGATAAGAAAAAAATAATTTACCATGATAATCACTTGGAAACAATTTTATTTTTCAACATAATCTCCACCAATGTTTATGCACTTATCCAATCATTTATTTTATCAGCGCCCTGATCTCAGCAGCATAAAATTCTTTGGGTTGCTGTCTCATCCACAGTAGGACTTTGTGTTGAACGTCGTCATCAGATGAAAATCACTTGGGGCTAAGTCTGGGCTGTGAGGTGGATGCTGTAGCACCGACCAACCAGACTTAGCCCCAAGCGATTTTCATATGTTTGGTCCACTAAAACAACATCTTGGAGGCGAACACTTTGCAGATGATGATGACATTCAACACAAAGTCCTACTGTGGATGAGACAGCAATCCAAAGAATTTTATGCAGCTGGAATTGGGGTGCTGATAAAACGATGGGATAAGTGCATCAACATTGGTGGAGATTATGCTGAAAAATAAAATTGTTTCCACGTGATTATCATGGTAAATTAATTTTTTCTTATCTTTGGACTTACTTAATGACTTACCCTCATATTAATTTTTGTCTAGATTTCACCATTAAGTCTCAGAAAGAAAATATGTCTTTAAAACTGAATTGAAACTATCAGCTAATTCTGGAATGAAAAAATGGATATAGCATGATTAAATAGTATATTACCAAAAAAAAAAAAAAATTAAAATGTATGTTGAAAACAAACAAAAATCGAACAAACTCTACTTTACTACTATAGTCTATATTTCAAAACTTTTTTATAGTCTATATTTCAAAAACTTTTCGTAATTTAAAATTCAGAAAACGTACGAAACTATGTCATATTCAGTGATTCTAAAAAATTATACGTCCGATTAGGAAACAAAGGAGTTTCCTTCACAGTCAATTTTTAGCAGTAATTGATCAAAATTTTATTTTCAAGCATTGTAAAAATATGCCCACATTATATATTGGAATTTTGATGCTTAATAATAATTTGACAACCTTTTTCAACTCGTCCACATACAAGACTGAAGAACGGTGAAAAATTACAACATGGCTATGAATTAGAAGTTGTACATTTATACAGCAAACAAACAATGTTTCCTATGAAAAAGTGTCGTATACTTTTAGAGAAAGAAAAGGCAATAACATTTTTAATCAGAGTGTTTATGTGACTCTACATGAAATTCGGTGGAAGAAAATTTTAACAGGTTGAATACAACAGAAAATTAAATAATATTTTTCATGGTGATCCAAATTAATTTAATACCTATATTTCAGAGAAAGTCTCTTAAATTATATTAGAAACACCAAAATTCAGATGACAGTGAAGTAAAGTTAAACAGGGTTCGTACACATTTCCTTAAAAGAAAATCAAGGACTATCAAGGACTTTTAAGGACTAAAAAAACCAAAAAATAAGGACCTCTAAATTGAATAAACTTGTGAATTATCGCACGCATTTTAAAATAAAATCTCATTTTTGCAAATTCAACCTATTAGATGATAAAGTATAATACAAAACATAGAGGATACATTACAAATTTAACACAACAAAGCTCCTAAAAATACGAGTTAATAAATTCATGAAAAAAAAACCCCCATGAAACTGGAAATCAAATTAAATATCTTTTAATTCCAAACTTTTTTCATTCAATTTTACATCCAAGGTATTTATGTTAATTTCTTTTTCAGAAATTGTTTTTCTTAGTTCATGCGATTGAATAAATAAATTTATGTCCTTTGACTTGTCAGCCTCATTAGCTAAATCATTTGCTCTTTCATTTGTTTGGTGCATGTCCGTTTGGAGGAACATTTTCTTTTGTTTTAAAAAATCTATTTCTTCCTCTAGAGCTTTTCGTTTCAGTTGTTTTGTTTCAGTCTTTTCTTTGGATCTTTCACTTTCTAAATACTGCATGTATTTTGGTCTAGTTGAGGTGGCAGCCGTCCTCATTTCTTTAGTAATTTTTAAGTCATTAGCCCAGACAGCTTAATAAATTCATGATTTACACGCTGGAAAATATATGAAGCATCTTTTAAATTTTCTATTTCCAGGGCCTTGTTCACCGAAACACCTCATTGTCCATGTGACAGTATTAATACCATTTTGATAATCTTCCAAACTTTTTCATAATGATTAGTACTAAAATAAGTTTGTAAAAAATTATCAAGGGAATCACTCTTTGGATTGAAAGAAGTAAATTCAAATGAATTTGGCTTTACAATATTTAACAGAAAATCTGCATAGAGTAATAAAATTTCGTCGCAATCTTTTCCCAAAATACGTTTATTTTGCGACAATACAATCAATACTTTTTTCATTTTTTCCTGTGCTTTTTCGGGATATCCAGCCAATATTCGTGGATCAATGCAAATCGCAGGTCTTACTGGTGCGTAATTCACAGGACATTTCTGCATGAAATGTTTTATCATTGTTATGATGTTTTTCCGACGATCCTGTCTGAGTGTGAAAACATCCTTGTCTGCTAATTCCTTATTTTTTATCTTTTCTTTATTAGTTGCTCTGCAGCAAATCCTAAATACACTTAACTTTTACCATTATACAAGTTTGGGTTACTGAAGTTGAATTAACAAGTTTTAAAAACATCACTAGCAAAAAATGGAAGTAAAGGTTTATAACTTTGATACTGTTCTAAAAATGGTAACAGCACTTTTGACGATCATTCCTATAGAACCATGGACCAATAACGGCCATCTGTAACTCCTCCCTTATTTCCCAAAGTGTATGCGATGGATATGGATTCGTAGAACGCGAGCCGTGTCGTCCTCCCCCCCTATTCCGCGAGAACCACGCCGACCGAGATTAGAGCCGCCGAGAAGGAGGAATTAGAAAAACGATAATCGGTGAAATTTTAAATTTTTTGATAATGGCAGAGTAAAAAATAAGGACTTTCAAGGACTTTTTAAAAATGGGGCATAAAAATAAGGATTTGTAAGGACTTTTAAGGACTAAATGTAAAAGTAAGGACTTCTAAGGACGCGTACGAACCCTGTTAAAATCCAAGAATTTTTTTCAAGGGGTCTTTTGTAAAAATATTTTTTAGAAAAAAATCAGTAGAAAATCATTTATTACTTTACTTTGAAAATATGTCAAGGGGGGGAATCAAAATGATGTCACTTTCACTTGAAAATTTGACTAATTGGTGGTATATAGCAGTTGAAAATTGTTTAGGAGAGCGAGAATACATATTAACTTGTTATACAAAGGAAAACAGATACATAGGAATACGATCAAATTACCCACAGAAATGAGAATTTTTATGTTCATTTAGAGTATTCACAACGAGAAACTTTTTTTACTCTATTTCACGGAGAAGTACTGCTGAATTAATAGCAAAAGCATTAATCATGTATAGATCTTTGAATCAGATAAAAATATTTCCAGGAAGTATGCATACCTCCAACTCATTTTCATCAAAGATGCACAACAGATTATCTGGGATTAATTCAGTCAGCCCTTTAAGAAAATGCTCAATTTCAGGTTTGACGCTAGTAGTAAGTCTGTATTGAGCAAGCGCATTCAGGTATTGAATTTTGTTCGCATTGGTGACGGGTATGTTAGATCCATTAGGAATCAGATCAACTTCCTGCAATTAAAAAAAATATATGACTAACATTCAGTTACAAAACACTGGCAGATAACATAACATTTAAAATTCTGTAAACATTGATTTATATACATAAATGTTACAATAAGCGAAAAATTCTAAATAATTATAATACTTCTAAAAGTTGCCCAGATGCATCATAGACTTCTTCTGTAAAATATATTCCAAACGACATGCTTTCGATATCATTTTCCAAGATGAACTTAACTTTACTGACGTACAGTTCTGGATCGTCATGCTCGAAGTACTGTGGAAAAAAAAAAACAATAACTCAGATTTAAGAATTATTTTTTATCTTCTTTTTCTTCAAATATAAAACAATTTACAAAATACATTTATTTTAAAATTTTTTGAGTCAGTTTACATTAACACATCTGAAAATTGATTTAGAAACAAATTTTAAAGTTAGTTGAATGAAAATGCTAATAATTTTCAGATTCACCTAGTATATAACATATAGTATTCTTTTTTAAAAAAAGTAAATAATTATTTAGAGGTAATTACATTTAAAATGAATTTGCAGTAAATGTGCAGTTTACGGTACTCGCCCGTTTCTTACCAATTTTTCTTGGCACAATTTCAGTTGCTGCTGCCAAATATTGTTTTGGATGTGCAGTGCGATTGAGCTCGCAATGCCTGCAGCATTTTAAACGTGTACCGGGCAAATTTTTTTAACTTAAAAAAACATAAGCGGCTTCGCTTTCAGCATAGCAGGAAGCCAGTAGCTTCGCTTTTTCATTGAATGTTAGGAATCTAGGGTTTTTTAAAAATTCCGAAAACTAGAATTTCTGCACGCAATGCGGCATTTTGAGCGTGTACCGAGCAAATTTTATAACCTAAAAAATATCAGCGGCTTCACTTTCAGCAAAGCGGAATACTCGTAGCTTCACTTATTCATTGAGAAACAAAACACACAGAATAACATACACAGTACTGAACCGGTATTCAATCCGAAGAATTCCAAACGAAGTTTTATTCAAATTCGAATTTATCAACCGATCACATCGAAAAGTTGAACAAAACAGTCCAATCGAAACGTATCGCAATACATCCTGATAAGCAAAACACCGATGAAAAGATCAATTTGCAGGCATGCACACTTGTAACTCATTAAAATCATCTAGACGCATCCAAAACAAATGTTCTCCCACCTCCGTTCTTGGCGGCACAGAGTTGCCGATCCTAAGAGGAAGGAAGTGTGTACCGTAAACTCCACATAAACCAAATTTGCTATCTTAAGATAGATAATACCATGGAAACATTGACATGAGACACAAAAATTTTTACCTTATAATGTACACTCAAACCTATAAGTTGAGCAAGAAATGATCTTGAAAATTTGGCTTTCACTAATTGGCGATATGAACTCCCCAATGAAGACTCATATAAACATTTACCAACAATTTTTCCAGCAAATTCATAATACTTCAGCTTTAAATGAGAAGGTCTTTTGTAAGAAGGACAAGGGTGTACCTGGAATTAAAAATAAGCTTTTACATAAATGCTACTTAAGGTATATGCAACAAAACATTCACAATAAAAATTCAATTTGAACCACATATTACTTTTAAACTACCTCCCCCCTTGTTCCATACCTACTATAAGAAATCCTAAATCAATTTTGAAACTAGTAAAACAAACAAGCATTTCTCAAATCTGAATCTTAGAAGGAAAAGAATTTTTAATTAAGAATTATGAATACACATTTTCTTGAAATAGTCAGGGATGAGATTGGCAAAAAAGGAAAAAGACTGAAATCATATGCGAGCAAAAAATTTGTACCATTATTTATACGCGAAGGATGTTTTAAGAAGTAAAACACCAAAACATGCAACATGATGAAAATATTGCACTATAATAATTAATAATTTAATTATTTAGAATTAAGTACGTATAAATAAGAAAAAGAATATTTAACTATTATTAAATTTAAAAAAAAAACCATCAGAACATGCAACATGATGAAAATATTGCGCTATAATAATTAATAACTTAATTATTTAGAATTAAGTACGTATAAGAAAAAGAATATTTAATTATTATTAACTATTACCAGAATTTTCTTTCAAAAATGGAAGATAGAAAGGTTTCTTTTCTTTGTGCAAAAGTGGAATTTTCGGAAGAAAAAGCAAATTTTTGCAGCGGGGGGAAAAAAACGGATTTTTTTTTTTTTTAAAGCGAAATTTCTCCAAAATAACAAAAAAAGCGGAAGAATCTCATCCCTAAAATGTTTGGTTTTGCACTTATGGTGCATAACCAAACATTTCTGAATAATGAGCTTTTTGTATTTAGCAATTTTTCTATTTTTCAAAGAAAAATCATTAGATCTAAATACATATTTTTTCACTAAGTCTAAAATAAAAGTTTAAAAAAAAAAACACTTAAAACAATTTTAAAATCAAAATTCGTTTTCATAAAAAAAAAAATTAACACTTGAGAAAAATCAATTTGTTATATATATAGTAAATTATATACATCAATTATCTATTTACCCAAACATGCATTATATTATACCTATCCATAATCACACATTCGAATTACAAAAGCAAATTTGACTGAAAGCTATTAGCATAAAAACTTATCAGAAATTGAAAAACACATGGATTTAGAAGGAACAACTTCTGGAATGAATTTGTGACAACAATTTCGACTGCAGTTGTTCTGAAATATATAAAACTTTTTATTGTAGCCTTGAAACAGTTTTTAAAATCAATGAAATATGACGAAAGATTAGATTTTAGAAGATAATTTGAAGAAGAAGATATTTTAGATGGCTCCATCCCAAGATTATTTTGAGTATATTACAAGCAAAATGGCACAGGCCACCTGTAGATGTCAACTCATTGTAAAAAGGACACCAAGAAGCAACTAAACAACTTCAAAACGGGGAATACAAAATATTAGAAATGAAATTTTGATAAGAAACTGCTGACTCTGGATTGAAGATTTACAAGTCTCCCCTGCCTTTGTTAGTAGAGAAATATTAGCAAGAAATTTCAAACAGACATTTAAGAAATCTACTTTTTAATATATCTACAGTGCATTCCCGATTATCCGGGTTGATCACCGGGAGGGATCGCACGGACAATAGAAAAACACAGATAATCCGAAAACTCCGTTTTTATTAAAGAAAAAATCAACATCAGTACAAAAATATAAAAATTACTTACATTGGAATGCTGTCTAACATCACACTTGGAATTTTCCTTTTACAATTTAATGCTTAAAATAAATCTGTAACACGTCTTTGCTTCTGCTCTTTGTTCATCTCTTGTCGTATATCGACACATATTTTACGAGCCGCAGTAATGTCACCGTAATCGAATCCTCTTTGTCCCATATAATCTAACAAAGTTTCCACAGATTGTAGAGCAGCAGAATGAGAAATTGTATTTCCCTCATTTAGTACATTTTCTGCATCCGTACTAGCTGATTCTCCATTATCAAGTTTTTAAAAGATTTCTAATTTTTGTTTAACATTTAAAACGTTTCGTTTTCATTTCACACCACTCATTTTTGCCAGTAAAAAATTTCACACTAATAACTGACAATAAACAAGACGCAAAAACTAAAGGAACACGAGTGAAAGAAGACAAAGAAGTTAAAGAATGACGTGTCAGGGAGAAGCGTGTTCGTACCAGATGAGCTAGCAGGAAGTGGATGATTCATTTCTCGGAAAATTAGGGGTTGAACCTGTAGAGATTGCACGTGGAGAAAAAAAGAAAAAATCTATTCTTCAGCCTCCACCGTCACGGCTCACTAGTTTCAAAGAATGAAGCTCTCGATCGAACATCAATATCGATTTTACATGCATGATAAGCATTTCTCTTTAAGTTTTTTTGTGAGTCCAGAGCGAGCACGGATAATAGAGAGTATACTGTACTAATAATAAAGAAGAATGTGTGCATCTGTGTGTGTTTTGGTCCTCTACAGGGCAGACCGCTGGCTCTAGAGCTACGAGATTTGGTACAAACACACTTTGAAGGGTGGGAATGTGGACCTTGGAGACCTTTTCTTGAAATCTTAATTAAAATTTTAATTAATTAAAAATTAGGCGAAATTTCAGCGTTTTTCCTTAATAACTTCTGAAAATATTACAGCACAAAAATCATTTTTACACCGTCTGAAAGTGCAAAAAATTACTTTTCCAATTATATCAATTAAATTTACGTACAATCTTTTCTCAAATTTTAATAAATTTTTAAAAATATTTTTCAGCATAATTTACAATAACACATTTCATTGTTGCAGTGCAACTCAAACCGTATTCATTGTTTAAACAAATATTTAATTACATATTTCTCTTTCATTGTTGTAATCTGAGATAGGATCCTAATACATTTTGCTTTCATATTTTATTTCATCAAGATTTTTTATGAAATCAGTAAACCAAGCTTTCGGTAGTATAGCTTTCTTATATTAAGAAACATAGATGAAAGGATACGGTTGCTATGTTTTTATTCTTTTTTCAACATGTTTTAATGCAGCTAACACGCCGCTGGCCATAAAATGTGCTGCGTCATTTTAATGTTCAAATCAAATGCATATTTTACAAGAATAAGAAAGTGCCGACAATGCAGAATTAGGTGTTACACGACATGGTCAGTTATTTGACTCCATTAGGAACATTTATATAGACAATGAACAGAACTGTTCCAAGTTCACTAATAGAACATGTGTTAAATATCTACCACAATCTGAACTTTAAAATTACGATGATAAGAGAACCATAAATATAAAATGATGCAAGATTTAATTGAAATCATATTCCCGGCGAACAAGCTGGTCTCCGAAGGCGGCTAGTATTAAATATGCATGCGAAAGCAAAACATAAAAAACAAGATTCTATAAGAACCATACTTACAAGACCTTGTTTGTCTGACTTAAAAGAATGAAAGAGTAAATTTTCAGGGTCAAATAAAGCTGAACAAACCAACTCAAACCATTCTCTCCTCAAACCACCCCAATCGATACCTAAAATGAAAACCCAATCAATTAATGCGGAATTATATCAAGATATAATGCAGGCTTCAGAAAAACATTGGAAATTTAATTTTTTTTATAACAAAGTAAAATTCATACCAGTTAAACACTTCTGGAATGTTTTAGAAATAATAAAATCATTTTGCTCAGAAAAGTTATAAAGCTTTTGAACCACTCTTGATTTAACCCCTTAACCAGCTGGCCCGAGCGAGCCTCGCAGATTGAATTATGTCATTTTTAAACTTATAAGCTAAAAGTAAGTCATTCATAGACGTTATAACTCGATACAAAAATGACCAGTAATCCATTAAGATCTCAAGTGGAAATGTATTTGAATCAATACATCACATCCCCAAAACCGAGGAGGGGGTGGGGTCGTATAATTAGATAGTACAAAAAACCCACACTGTTAAACCTTTCACGTCCACTGGTTTCGCTGTGAAACCACACATCGAGCATTTTTTTACTGCACATGGGCGAAACACAGCGTAATTTTTCTTTCCTAACTTAAGAGCCAGATATATAGGCCAACTTATATAAAAATTCCAGTTCAATACTGTTAGTATTCACAAAGATATCGCAAAATTGCTTTTGATCTCTAAGAGAAACAAAATGATGAGGGTTCTTGCACAAACTGATATTTTTTAAACTCGAGTCTTCGAAAAAAATATTGAATATTATGAACATTGAATAACTTGAATGCTCACGTATACTTACAAATTAAATACATAATTTAAATTGCATTTCGATGATGACTTATTCGGAGGAAAAATAGACCGTTACCGTTCATTGGTTTCACTGCGAAACCACAAATTTCTTGAACATAAAAAATGCCGAATTCTTTTCCTCCACATATTCATGATCAGCTACATGTCTATTACTCATTTTTGAAATAAATTTAGCAATTTTCAAAAAGAAACATGTATTGAACTTGAAAGGGTTAAGGAATTAACTATCTAGCATTCTTAACCCCTTAACTGCCGACAAGATCTCGCACAATTCGCTCCCGAATGCCACTTGATCCTACATGATACAACTTTTTTGTCGTCCTAACCGTTGCATCTCTCTCCCATATTCGAGACATGGGCACATCCCAGGCAAATGGTTCTGAATCTCTTTTCTCCCCCCTTCGATACCCCTCGATTAATCCTTTTTTAGTACCCCTTACTTTCATATCCCTCCCCCTCCAACCATCCCCAGCGCAAAGCATCATATTCCGACGTTTCTGATCCTGAAGACGACGGAAAATAGTCATCTAAATCACTGTCAGACATTTTCGTGAAAAGATCTTCTATTTCGCACAATAAACGAAAACGGAAGCAAAAGAAGAATAAAAAAAGCACGACCTACTCGAACAGAAACAGAAGCAAAAACTGCACAGCTGTGACTTTCACCGTTTCAGAAACATCCCCTTTACCAATACCCTACCCTCTTCTCTGAAATAAGAAAATCCGTTTCAAACATTGTCAAGGTCATTTTATGGCATTCCAAGGCCGAGGGAGCAGTTTTCTTTATAGCAGCGCAATGCAAAGGATCGTACTTCGGAAAGGCGTATATATACGCCGGCGGCAGTTGACGCATCGGTTGAGTGAGGCGTATATATACGCCAGCGGCAGTTAAGGGGTTAATAGTTTTTTGGATACTTATATCCTCACAACTACTGAATAATGATCATAGACACAGGAGTATGGGATACATACACTATCAATTTATCTACTTTGTTATGAATAGATACTTTTCTATTCGAACTAATAACTAGAAAAATACACCATTAAATGATTATTAACGAGAAACTAGTTTTGTTTAATGCGATAGGAGAGCTTACCTTCTTCTCCAATAAAAGTTATTTCAAAATTCTTGCACCAATCGCTGACACCGAAACTTTTCGTTTCTTTAAAAGACTAGGGATAAAAGAAACAGATACAATACAAAATTTCTAATGCATCAAATGATGAACATTGCAAATTCTTCACAGAAGGTAATAAGAGGGGAAAATACCGATTCTAGAAGAGATTCTCTTGTCACTTTAATAAAAATTTTATCATGGAAATGCTTCTGATGATATTTTCTAACTTCATGTTGAAAAAAGTCTTGTTTATCTTTAAATGTCTCTGACCCTCCTGCAAATTGGACAGAAAACAATTAACAGAAAGCAACATATACAAGTTTAAACTACTTAAAGTTCACACAAAATGAATAAACAGAACAAAAATTAATAAAATGAAGAAAAGAAAATTCCAATCAGAAGGTAATGTTATTCCTAAATGTAGAATTACTATATAATATACTATTATTATATAACAAGAAAAACACCCATCATGCAAATTGCCTCTTCAATAGAGAGATTTCCCTTCAAATCTGACGCATGTAAATAGATATATATGCGAGAGAAATGTTTAACATTAATTTAAAACAAATAAAATAAACATGTTTTAAGACAGGAAACATATTTTTTTATTTACATATTATTTATTCAAAAAACCTCTTGGTAAACAACATTCCGTGTGAAGTATTTTTCATTGTTTAACAATTTTCCTTGTACTTCAGATGTCTTTGTGTAAATTTTAACGCTGTCGAGAAATATTGTCAAATTATATCATCACGATTGCAATAAATAATCAGATGCATCGTAGCGTCCAAACTATATCACGCGCATGATATACCACTGGCGTAATTTACTAATTTCTATTAAAAAACAGAAATTAATTTGAAATATACGATTAATATAATTTAAAATTTCTCGGGAACTATTGATCATAGCGCAATAAATTTTATATCAATCGATAGAAAATTTTATTTCACCATTTTAGAGCTATAAAATTTGAAATTAGAACACCAATTACTTTTTTAAATTTAAAATGACTGTAATTTAGGTGCTCTGACAATGAAATAATGCTGTTTAACGTCTCGCAGTGCTGTGGCGCGAATTTTATTGTTTGTGACGTCAGAGCATTACCGGATCAGTGCGAGACAGATTTCGGATATTATATTCGTATTACTATATAATGAGTAAAATTTCATAAAAATGCAATGATTTTCAAATTTTTTGAAATAGTGACTATAATAGTTTTGATTTATTTCAAATCACTATAAAAAATCAATTTAAAAAAAGCAAAGTTTTTAACGTATTTGATTGATTATAATTCTAAAACATTAAAAAGAGGAAACGTCTCAAAGAAAATTTTTATTTCGATAGGGCAGATATGATTCAGAAATAATCTAAAAGATAAAGCTAAGTTAACTGTCCAAACAATAGGGGAGAAAATACTTCATTACCTATGTTTTTTAGTAAGAACTGTGTGAAAGTTGCTGCAATGATGTTTCTATCTTGACTAATAAGCTCAACTTCTTGCTGGCAACCATCATCAATTACAAGAATAGGATCTCCTTGCAAAATATTTCTGCTACTTTGAAATTTAAACTAGAAATAAAAGAATTTTTCACAGTGAGATAAAAAATATGTTAAATATAACAGCAGAAATATATATAAGAATTTTTATAACTCAAGCAATAGTAGTGATATATATATATATAAATTTGATCTGTGTATGTTTCCAAGACAGTTTCAACTATTCCTATCACTTAATTACAATTAGATATGTATATTTTTAATTCTGGAAACAATCATGGTTTCATAGAATCTAAAGTTAGCATTTCAACATAACATTTTCACAAAAAAGGCAACTAATTCAAAATCGGGAGCAAGTTGATCATTAGGTGTTTCAGAACAGTTTGATCTTATTAAACGTTAATTTAAAAATTATATAAAAAAAGTTTATACAAAATGATATTTCGATACAGTATCTCGGAAACAAAGAGAATAAATATGGGGTGAAATTCTAACTAGGCACTCGATTTCTAAACAAATTGAAATAACAGGCAAAAAATTGAATATGAAGTACAAAACACTCATTGAACTTAAAAATGCTTTTGACACTTATTAAATAAAAAAAAAAACAACCTCTCTTCTCTTAACATGGTATTTAAGAAAATAAGACAAATTATGTTTTCAAGTAGTCAACAAAGTATCTCTACTAATAATAAAAGAGAAAGTCTGTGTGAGTGTGTCTGTTGGTGGGCTACAGAACAGATCGTTGAACTTAGAGCTACCAAATTTGGTACAGGTACACTTTTTGTAGGGTGGGAATGTGCACCTCAAAGCCATTTTATTTAATTTTTTATTCAAATTTTAATTATTTAAAAATTAAGCAAATTTTCAACATTTTCTGCCATATTTTCGTGAATAACTCCCGAAAGAACTACTGCATGAAAATGATTATTATACCATTTAAAGTACAAACAATCATCTTTCCGATGATATTAGTATGAGTACTGTGCGATAATTACTTCTAATTTTACAAGGTTTTAAATGGTAATTAACTGCAGTCAAGGTCGCTCAAGGAGACCGTTTCTCTTTTCGACCAACGGTAGGGCGGGAGGACGCCGATATGCGGTCATTTGTCAACAATGAAAGGGCAGCCATTGTTGGTCATTTGCGGTTAGAAGGAAAGGATTTAAAAAAGCTCATCTCACAATCAATAGGAAAATAGCGGTTGAAGCAACATTAATTAAGTATAAAACCTATTAAAGATAAAGGTGATATTTTAAATTCATTACAATTGATTAATTTCCGTCCAAATTTTTTTGTATACTTCTTGCATAATGCAGAAAAAAGTATTCAAATATAATTACTTTCTAAATGAGTGACTAAAATGTTGACACAAAATGCAGATCAATACTTTTTAGACGTCATCGGTAATGCAGTTTGCAATATGATTAAGAGAGCTGTTTTTTTTTATATAGGGAATAAGAAAGTAATGTCGGATATGAAAAGAACGCGGGTTAAATGTCTATTGTAATTTGAAGTTAAAAATTACTTTGTTACGGGAACCAGAACTATAAAATTATGCACAAGAGATTTATTTGAAATTATAATTCCCGGCGAACAAGCTGGTCGCTGAAGGTGGACAGTATATAATAAAGGCTTCATTTCTACATACTTAAGTCATTTATCACTTTTGTCATACGACGATAAAAACAATAAATGTTGCAACATATATGAATCTTTAAAAAGATGGATGTAAATAAAGAAAATACCTTGGTAGATGGACATAAACGAAAAGTGATGAGGTGTTTAGGAAAAAATTTCCACATGTATTCTTTCAATGTAAGTTGCTGAAAATACAAATATATAAAGAGATTTCAATATGCAGGATTACTTAAAACACCGAAATCAGATTCACAATTTATTAACGATTCTAGGTTTTTATAAATAAACAATTCTTATTTTCTCTTTTTGTATGGACTGTTAACATTGCTTTAAATCTTAGATGCACCTTTAACTCAAGGGCTTATTCATTATGGTAAAAGGATAAATTCAGTATTCATGTGAATAAATGATTATCAAATAGAAAAATATTTAAAAAAAACAGCAGCACACTTTTTAGTAATAAATTACACACTAATTACACCTAAATAATATAAAAAAGCAACAAACATCACATCTAGTACAGATATATCCTCTATTTACAATTTCATGAGAGCATGACAAAATCTGAAGAAAACGAGCTACGAACATTATTAATTTGAAACAGTGAAATTGAAAATTATTTTCAGTTAATTCACTGATTTGAACTGAGTTAGTGAATGCAATAATTAACATGCATAAATTGTTACCTTTGGTGATATGTAGCAGTACACTTTCTTAGACTTCTGATATCTTTCTCCATTTAAAGCTAATAATTTGACTTCATAACATTTGTTCTTTTTAGCAACATTTTTCTGCACCATGAATGATTCTTCTTCTAAAAATAAGAGTCAAAACTAATATTAATATTTTCAATCTGAAAATCACTAGAGATCAATAATTTTAAAGCACCCCCTTGAGACTAGTTAATACATGCTTAAATGCATATGATTAATAAATTAATAAAGTAAAATCAGCTTTATTTTTATTTTAACAACATGAACTAACAATAAGTATAAAACTGTGCTGTATAAGTTATTAAAAATTCATGAAAGGCATTATACAAAAGCTCACGGCTCTGAAAAAGTTAATTTTATTTATATACAGAATTAGGAAAATAGCATTAATTAAATAACAATATTGCTTTCATAGTTCTTCTGTTCGTAAATCATTGAACACAAGTAATTTGAAATAATGAATTTAAGAATGATATTTATTAAGTTAAACATTTATTAGCAACTAGAAAATCACCCGTCATGATATGACGGGTGCAAATCGCCTCTTCATTCGTGAGATTTCCCTTCAAATTTGAAGTGTTTAAATAGATATATATGCAAGAGAAATGTTTAACATTGTTTGAAAACAAATAAAATAAACACACGTTTTATAACAGGAAATATTTTTTTAATTTACATACTACTTTATTCAAAAAACCTCCTGGTGAACAACATTCCGTGTGAAGTATTTTTCGTTGTTTAACAATTTTATTATAATTCAATAAGCATGAAATTCTCAGCTTGTCAAACGCAAGTCAAAAGTTAAAATTTCAAAGGAATTCTTTTTCAAAATTCTAATCAAAACAAAGCACTTCTCTGCTTGTCAAAACGATGTCAAAAAAATATTATCAAATTTTATCATCACGATTGCAATAGAGAAACATCGTGGCGTCCAAACTATATCACGCGCATGATATACCACTGACATAATTTACTACTTTTAATTAAAAAACGGAAATTCGAAATATATGATTAATATAATTTAAAATTTCTCGGGAACTATCGATCATAGCGAGATAAAGTTCTATATCAATGGATAGAAAATGTTATTTCACTATTTTATAGCTATTAAATTTGAAATTAGAACGACAATTACTCTTTTAAATTTAAAATGATCGAAATTTAGATTCTCTAACAATGAAATAATGCTGTTTAACGTCTCCCAGTGCTATAGTGCGAGTTTTATTGTTGGTGACGTCAGAGTGTTACCGAGAGATCCGGGCTATTATATTAGTAATTAACCATTTGTGTTAAACAGCGATACGTGTTCACAACAAATACTTAACACTGCATCACATTCAGAGAAACATCACATGTTCTAATTAATTTTTGCAGAAATAGAATATTCAACATCTCTGAAAATACATACGATTCAATATGATAACGTGGAAGTCTCCATTCTGTATCGTTTGCCCCTTGTACGAAACAGTAGCTCGATAACAACCTTCTCTCGGAAACTTCAGTACAAGAACTAAGCGTGATATTAATGAGTAACACTCCCAGCGGAATGAATCTGGTATGGGTCGTCCAGAGTTTACCTAACAAAAGAAAACCTCAAATTAATCAGCAAATAAGCCTATCAATGACCCTAATATTTCAATTTCATTCTGGTATGTTGCCTATAGTTACAACTGGAAAGGAATGAGTTTATAAACATTATTCTATATTTACAAAAGGTTAGTTGTTGAACACTTCGAAATATATAGGTAATGGCAAAATGTACACTTATATCAGGAAAGGCTTTAAAAAAATATTTTTTAACCTCATTTAAACCAAATAGCAGAAAATAAAAGAACACACCATAAAAGGATGGTTACAATTTAAATGGGTTGTGGGTCAAACAAATTTAAACATCACTTAAGAAGGTGTTATATTTCGAGATGTTCATTCTTACAGTCAACGATTTAAGAAAATTAACTAGAAAACAAACAACAAGGCACCAATCATTTTACACCCATGAAGAAAAATAAATATGATACAATAAATCAGGAATTTTTTTTATAGAGATTATGAGAATTATTCAGGATTTGGTTAGCATAATTAAAAAAAAATCATTTTTAATCTATTTAATTATTTAAAAGGCAAATATATAAAACATATACAGTAAATCACCGTTTATACATCTTTCAAGGGACTGACGTAAAAAAAAAAGGAAAAATGAAAAGAAATATAATCGAAAATTTACTAAACAACTTTGATTATTACAAATTTAATGCTAGTAATGCAAATTCATTTAAAAGTATTAATTTTTAAGTTTTTTTTAAGATAGTATTAAGTATAATAGGTACTTACGTATTAACGCCACCAAAGCTACAGATTTAGCGGTTTTTGTACTGATGTATTAACGCCAATTTGGTGGTTTTTAAGTGCCGCCAATTTGGCGGGTTTTGTAAACAAGATTGCTCTTTATTGGCGCATTACTGCCAATCTGTAGCCTCGGTGGCGTTAATACATAAGTACCGTATAATACTACATAATATGAAAATCAATAATTAAACTTTTAAATTAAGCATTTATCATAAAAGTGAGAAAGATCATACCTTTATTGCATATCTTGAGTACTAATTATACATATATAATTTGTGTGCATGCAGGTAGGTGTTTAATTAAGAAAATCTTTAACCATCATCTGGCGTGCTGATTCTCTGTGAGTATTTAGTACATTATTATAAATCCAATTAAGATCATTGAAAGTTTTTTCACTATTCTTTTGACAAAAGAAATAGGTTATAAGATTTTCAACATAGTCCATTGCGTCTTTTAAGAAAGGTGGAATAACTTTTTCATTAAATTAACACCAGACAATTTCTTTTCTATTAATTTATCAATTGCGAATAATTTCGAAGTCACGATATCTTTATCACAGTTTCACATACTAGAAAAGAGGAAATGTTCCTATTTTAGAACAGGGGAAAACGACGCAGAACCGAAGCTTTGTGTCGTATAAACAAAGTACTTTATCATTACAATGAATCGGGACTGTGATGAAATGATGTATAAATGTAAACGATGTAATTGAGAAACATATACTGAATTAGGTATTTAAAAGCTACATAAAACAAAATTTTTGAAGTGGACTGATACACCACACGAAATGTTCTATATCAGATCTTTAACTCAACTAAATGACAAAAATGCATTTAAGATTCAAAATTGTCAGAAAGATTCAACTAAATCAAATTTTTTTGAGGGAAAAAAAGAATAGAGAATTATCATTAAAAACTTTTGAACTCCACATTAAAAAATCAATTATAGTCAGTATAACTAAATTCAATGACGAACGGGTAAAAAATAACACATATTGAATCAAAAATATAAATGCAGGACAGTTGAAAATAACAATTGAACATACTCAACACAAATCCTGTTGTTTGAAATGGAAATATGAATAGTTTTAAAACTGTACTAGAACCCCAGTCAGTACATGTATATATTTTTGGCTCAAATACGTATTCAATTACTTTTCATTCTCACAGATTAATCCCACTGTGAAAATTTTATCCTTCCAAAGTAAAAACTTTCCTTCTGGAAAGAGGTTAAAAAAAGTTACCCTCCCCCT
>BGPR01008503.1:41481-63240 GCA_013235015.1 Araneus ventricosus | reverse complement strand
GTTTTTAAGGAACAAATATAACAACAACTTGAAATAACAAAGCATTTGATTGCGGATGATCTTCAAGAGAATTATTTTAGTATCTCGCATATAAAAAAAAAATGTAATTAACTTTTAACAAAATGGTAAAAAAAAATTACAAACCGTTTTTAACGTATTCTAAATACTCAAAAAAAAAGTTTGCCGGGGATGTTGTGTCAACCGGAAAAAAAAACACCCTCTCTAATCTGCAATCGACTTTGGAAACATGAAAAAAAAAATCCCCTTAGAGTAAGGTTCTGAAATTTAAATGACAGTTGATTTAATTTGAGTATGTTCAAGCACAGGGTGACAATTATTGAGCTATATGACAAAAAAAAAAAAAAAACTCTTAAATCCCAAATGCAGGGCATTTTGGGATTTTTTTTTAGCATGCGCACTCTTATTGTTGCTCATTTTTCGTTGAAAATGTCGAAATATAGCGTTTCTGAGCGTATATCGATCGTCAAGGCCTACTATTCAAGCAATAACAGCCCAATTGCGACTAAAAGGAAATTTGCGACCGCGTACAAGCTGAAGACAACCGGTTCAAGTGTTATAAAAATAAAAAATGTGATTGAAAAGTTCGAGAGATTGGTAGTGTCGATGTCTGGACACTTCGGCGATTTTTGCAGAATTTTGCTTTTCGTCTGCGCCACGTCATAGCCATTGATGGCAAGCATATCGAACATGTCATAAACTAAATCTGAATATCTGCAGTTACTTTAAAAATTTGAATAAAATTTTTGAACTCAGTAGTTTTTGAAAATTTTACTTTTTATTTCATATAGCTCAATAATTGTTACCCTGTACATGCCCCTTGCAAATAAAATGAAAGCACAAAATAAGATAACCCTAAAAATACCGCAAAAAAAAAAAAAATCTCGATACCTCGGGGCCCATAGGAAGTTGCATACTTTGCCTATTTAATTACCGGGCCCTGCATTTTGGGTTTAGCTTCGTGGTATACTGAAGAGAACCAAGTATGCATTTTGGATATCTTCCCATTGACCAGTTGGATCCAAAATTTCAAATATATCAATATTGGTGTCAAGATCACATATTAAATTATATTTATATGCGTATATTCGTTGCGTTTTTGAGTTATCGTACTCACATTCACACAGTAACGGCGATTGGGTGGCAAAAGTAGGGGAAGGAGGGAAAAAATTTATAGACACTTAAAAGTAACGGCTAAAGTAACTTCAGCAACGGATTCCGAGACTACCAATTTTGGACGATTTTACACCGGAAGGGGGTGTCAGGCAATGAGTCATATGAGCGCATTTCCGGAGTTCTTTGTTAGATCACGCTCAGTAAAATGTAAACATCACCCTTCCATTCTTCACTTTCCCCCTATTTTGATGAAAATAACTCCGTCCGGCGTATGCGCAAAAGCGCGGAGGGTGTCCGAATCCGTTGCTAAACAATACCCCGGAGTATAAGGGGGGGGGGGGGAAACAACAAAATTTAAAAATTTGGTTACGAAATTAGTTAGTTTTCTCGGACACTATTGCTTTTTTATGATTTCTATTAAGCGAGTTTTGGGCAGCTAAAATGAAATAAAAATTTAATTTTTTAAGCAAAATTTGGGTGGGTAGGCGACTGCTCCCCCCGAGTTGCCACCACTCGGACAGACAGACTCTACCATTTGAAGGATTTGATCCCAAACTTGACACTGATCTACAATTTTGGTGATATGTTCACATACTGAAATTTATGCCTGTTGTGTTTTTGAATTATAGCTATCACATATGCACGGATAGACAGATCATCCACCCGTCGAAGAATTTTGTTAAAAATTTGATACAGTTCTACAATTTAGAGATTAAACCGTAAGCCAAATCCCATCCATCTAGCTTGCTGCATTTTTGAGTTATAGTGTTCATATGCACATGGACGGAAGGCCGACTTCACCTTAAATTTGATACACAACTACAGTGTGGGTGTAATAACCTCATACCAAATTTCATTCGTCAAGCTTGTTAGGTTTTAGTGTTGTCGTGTTTACACACATAATTCCAAAATAACTTTTTTTCCATACTAAATCAGTCGATTAATTCATTACTAAGTTCTGAAATTATTAAAAATTTCAGAACTTTATCGAAGAATCTGTTAGGAAATTCCATTTTTATAAGCATGAATAAAAAGTTAAGTTAAAGTTATCAAGTTAAATAAAAGAGTGTAAAAATCTTAAGAATTTGCAGTCTTACGAAAATTGGAAGCCGTTTCGACATACGCGAAGTGTCCGTTTTTAATTAGCTTGTAGTATTAGATCAACGTTTTGTTTTTCGTTATTATATTTGGGGAGGGGGTTACAATTCCACTCAGGACCCCTCTTGTACGAGGGTCTGAAGTATGCTAAATTAATGGGAACCAAACGGCCTACAGGGGCCATTGCGATCCCATTTCAAAAATCCGGAATCCGATAATCATTTCTAAATGTTTACAACATATTCTGTAACAATTTCACCAGCGAAATTATCAGCAGAACTTCTCATAAAAAATGTGCACCAACTCCTATGTAAAATACCTTTGTAGCTGCTATGCATAATATTCTAAAAAAGTAATTGATTTATTTAATGGATTGCAATCTGAGAATTGATGCTTATATGTATACATATTAAAAATTCAACGTTCACTGCGATCAGAGACATTTCAATGCAAGGCCAGATCTTTTTACTTATCCCTTCGAGTAGGGTGTCCGAGAATTGCAGACACGTTTCAAAACTTAATAATAATAATAAAAAAAACCCTAATAATGTTACATCTAAATGTTTTTTTTTAAAAATGAGAGAGCAAATAAAGGTTTTTTTCAGATAGGTAATGCGACATTACGGCGTTCTAAATTTGCCACAGCGAGAGAATTCCGTACGCAATGGCTACCGATCGAAAAAGGCGATGCGCGTTTTCAGGTTTCCTTTTATAGTTTTTCTTGAATACCTCAAAAGATATTTAGTTTTCACAATACACGTGAATTAACAAATTAAAGAGCGTAAAATTCCCTACAAATACATGCTTTTATTTTTCTTTTAGCTTTAATATTTTCGCAGTTAATGGCTCCCAAAAATGGGAGATTTTCAATAATTTACGACCACCGTAACGGCCTGTTCCCATCTGTTAATTTTTTTTCGAAATGCGCTCTCATTAAAAAAACAAACAGTAGTCGTAACATTAGGTTTTTTTTTTATTAATTTTTGAAATGTGTCCCACAATTCTCGGACACCATGCAGATTAGAACTTGAAGATGCATAATTGCAGAGAATGTTCAACGAATGTAAAGAATTTCTGCTAGATGTCTAATTATTTAATAAAATATCCCTAAAATCCTTAACTATAGAATCTCAAGGATTTCCGATGCCGAAAAAACGAATGTATTTTTGTTAATATGAATAAATATTTCACTGTCTGCTCTCATTGTTCAAGGAAGTAATCCAGATTTTAGTGTAAAAAAATCAAGACCATAATTATTGGTGTTAAGCGTGTTTGCTCAAGTGTTGTCTTTGTCATCTAACAATAATTCTAAACTACATCCAACAATAGTCTCCATTCAGCTTCAAATTGGGATGTTAATCTAATATTGATGATGACTTCATAATTTTGAATTGAACCAGCACTCATTTTCCAAACTTCACACCAATGGACGGATGCTTAATTTGTGAACAGATTCACTGTTACCCAGACCAAGTCAGATAGCAGAATTTTGATAGAATCGAGACTCAAACAGGGTGCGTAGTGGGAAATTGCTGCAAAAATTAAGCACTTTTAAGGACTTTTTAAGCACCACAGTCAAAAAAATTAAGCACCTTTGTACATGCATACAGATAGACCCACGTATTTTCTAAACATATGATTTTTATTTTATAGTAGTAATGCATAATTCTTATTGAAAAATTTTTTAAATATATATTTTTTAAATTTTAATATTTATTTCTGGATTTGCACAATGCCTTCTATTGTAAAATAAAGGATGTCTTTTTGATTTGACAAAAAAATAAAAATGATAATGCTAATTGTCATTACCAAAAATTAAGTCAGCTTTTATAACATTAACAAAATAAATGTGTGCCCTTTTTCAACATTTCTTAAAATTAACAAATTACCAGTTAATGTGGCCCTTCGGGATAATCATCCCAGTATTTCAATATACGAAGGTGCCCATTGTTGAAGAACGAGGGAGCGGAAAAAAGGTCATTAATAGTTCAGTCAATGAAGGGTTTTAAAAAAATATTAAATCGTAGTTTTGAAAATTGGTACACATGTTCCTGAGGTGCTCCTGATGAACATACTAAAAGTCCCTGGCCCAGAGGGGGGAACTTATACCGCCATCTTGAATCTCATCCCCCTCTAGTTTTTCTTGAATATTCTAAAAACTATTCAGTTTTCAAATTGCAACTGATTTAAAAAATTAAAGAGCGTAAAATTCCTTACAAATACATTTTTTTACTTTTCCTCTAGCTTTAAAATTTTCCGAGATATTGGGTCTCAGTTTGTCACCATCTTGGATTTCATGACACTTTTTTAAAGTTTTTTTTTATATCTTGAAAACTATTTAGTTTTCAAATCACACGTGATACATTAAATTAAAGAACGTAAAATTCCCTACAAAAGAGTGCTTTTATTTTTGTTCTAACTTTAATAGTTTCCGAGATAATAGGCTTCAAAGTTTCCTACCATCTTGGATTTCATCCACCCTTTTTCAGTTTTTCTTAAATATCTCAGAAACTAGAAGAAAAATAAAAGCATGCATTTGTAGGTAATTTTACGATCATTAATTTGTTGTATTACATGTATTGAAAATTGAATAGTTTTTGAGATATTCAAAAAAGACTGAAAAGGGGGATGAGGTCCAAGATGGCGGCAAAATTTGAGACCCATTATTTCAGAAACTATTAAAGCTAGAAGAAAAATAAAAGGATGTATTTGTAGGGAGTTTTACGCTCTTTAATTTGTTAAATCAATTGTAATTTGAAAACTGAATAGTTTTCGAGATATTCAAGAAAAACTAAAAAGGGGTGTGAAAATCAAGTTGGTGGCGTGACCTCCCTTCCTCCTCAGGACCGGAGACTTTTATTATGTTCATAGGGAGCCCCTCATGAACATGTGTACCAATTTTCCAAACTATACGATTTAATACTTTTTTTTCACCCCCATTTTAGCCTCTGTTGCGCTGGACTATAAGCGTTATCTTGACATGTGTCGACACCCCTGGATCTATCTCACCCAGGATTCCGTCTCGGAATTCTTCCCTTTTGTCGGTTTTCTTTCTTGATACAACCGGTATTCTTTTCTCCATGCATCCAGTAAACAAAACTTTAAGACTATGCTTTTGATTTATCGTATTCAACGTCTGGGGAAACAAAAAAAAGAAGACTGTTTTCTTTGCACTTCTTGAGAAAATTAAGCACTTTTTAAGGAGCTTTTTTTTCAAAATTAAGCACTTTTAAGGTGCTTAAAAATGGTTTTCAAATTTAAGCACTTTTCATGACGCTACACACCCTGTCAAACATTGAGTCCTTCAATTATAGAATTTTTGAAATGACAATATACTCGTGTCATTTATTTATTTTTGAAGAATACATTTGCATTGCTTAGGCTTTTTTTATTTAACAACCCAATTTTCACCTAAAACTTTCTTTTGTGATCTCCAACATATAAACAAAAATATAACTGCTTGATCAATTAATGGCAAATATAAAAATAATTGAACAGTTTTTTGATAAATTCTACTGAATCATTTTAAGATCTTTTTAAATCATAACCTTTGTTAAATGGCATTTTTAGTACGGTCTAAAATGCTATACTCACTTTTTCCTTTAACAAGCGATTACCTCTTAATGTATGAAAAAGGCATGGATGATCGACATTTATCATTAATGACATGGCATACTCAACAAAAATTGAGATATTGAACTGAATTAAAATATATTAGAATCCTTGTAAAAGTTACTTCTGAACCAAACCTTGATCAGAATGAGTTTAGTATTTAATGAGAAAACTGTAAATACTTTGAAAACCTAATTTTTGATAAACTGGTCATAACAAATCACTAAGGATATCATGCAATGATACAGTAATTAAGAATGGTAATCCCTTGAAAATTTAGTCTTCTATGTACAGGGTTCTTACTGATTTTTTAAATTAAAAATCAAGTATTTAAGGAGTTTTCAAGGAATATTTTCAAAATTTTCAAGGAGTCAATATTTACGCATGAAAAAGGGTTCCCTTTTTAAAGTACACAAAAATTATATTAGAGTATTTAAAACATTGCTAATAACTAAAATAAATGTGGTTATATTTATTTCTTTCATAAGTTTTTACTAAGCTAATTTATCCAAGAATGCCATGTTAAATTTTTACATGAAAGTAGAAAGTACAACTACCCCAAAAGTTCAAATAGTTCATTACAAACCATGTTTCAAATAAAAAACTATTTCCATTAATTTTTTAGAATTTAAATTCTTAAATAATTTCCATGCCTCACTGTGCACGGTGATCCAGTATTTAAAATATAGAGGTGCAAAGAGAGACATGGCTTTAGATACTAGAAACTGTTTTTTGGCATTTTCATTGCTTATAAAATAGTATATGAAGAAAATAAAATTAACAAAATGTCTTTATTATTACAACTAATTTAGCTAAAATTGATTAATATAGTCTATTTTCCTTCAACTCCACCATCATAATATATGCCCTTTACAACAAACCATACGTTACAATTTAAAGAAATACAGTTAATTTTTCGAAATAACCTAAGAGAAATAACATTCTCAATTTGCACCATTCTATTGTCTTGTTTATTACTGATTGGCACTTAAAACCAATTATTAAATTTTGGATACTGCTAGGAGATGAAGATCAAATTGTGGAAAGAGCAACGCAAAATACTGGGTAATTGATACAGCGACAATTTAGAGTCCTTTTTATCGGTGAAACGTAGTACACATTTAAAAAAAGAAATGTTAAAAATTGAAAATCAAGGAGTTTATCAGGAGTAAAACCCAAATTCAAGGAGTTTCCATAGTGCTTGAAAATAAAAATCCTTTTCAAGGAGTCTTCAAGGAGCGTTTGAACCCTGCATGTAAGAAATCTGTAATGGTTTAGCATTAATATTACTAGTGAGTGAGAGGCAGACATACAAGAAATAAAAAATTGGCAAATTTTGAAGTTGCATCCATTTTGAAATGCAATGCCTGCACTTTAAGTTGTAAAATTACTTACAAATTTATATTTTAATGAACATAGTTCTAAAGGAAATAACTTTACACAATAATATAAGCAGATAGCTTTATTACATAATTAGTATTGTTAAGAAAGGGAATGGAAAAGGAAATAGATGGAAAATTCACCAAGAATGGTTATTTAAAAACAGCTAAAACGAGTACAACTAATAAAAATTGATTTGAAATGAGTTCATACAAGAAGAAAAAAGGAATTTGCAAATGCAAAAACATCCATTCCTTCTTAAAAATATGAAAAAAGTAAAACAGAATTGCCATTCAAGGCAAGGAATAACAAATTTACTAAGTCAAATCAAATCAAATGTTTTACTGATCAAGTTTTCATGTGTTAGATTAATGCACTGTGCTAGGAAGAATGCAAGTAAAAATAAATATACCTTTCATGCTTGTTTTGTATTGTTTCATCAGAATAAATAAAATATGTATCTCATAATTGGATTTTGTAAAGGTACTCATGTTTACACATCTGGAATGCGATTTCCTCCATGCATGCCAGACACTCATACCAAAAGGTACGCATGTGTTTAGTTATTTTCTTCCAGTATGATTATTGAACGTGCAATTTTCATTCACCACGATTTCAAATAAACCAAAACAGTACCAGTTCTATTGAAACAGTTGGAGCTAGAAAGTTTCTTTTTGATTAAACAGGTGTATATCAAATCAAAGAAAGCAGGATAAACAAACAAAACATTTACCTGAATAAGTTTCGTTAAGGCATGAAAACTTGAAACCCTGACTTAAGGCAATACAACCTAATCAATTTTGTTTTTGACAAATCATTTTATAAAACTAGCAATTAGGAAAGATAAATTTCTACATCTGAGCTTTCAGGTTGATATACACTGGTTTCCTTTCATAGAAAAATACACAAGAATAAAATTGCAATGCTGTAGCCCATAAGATTTTATCTATATAAATATTTATTTTGAGCAGCTCCCCAAAAATACATTTAGTTATACATTTGGCAACATCTACAGAAATTGATGGATCATGCGATTTTACTTTCCAAATATAAACAAATGCGATTTAGCTTGAGTTATTCTTTTCAATGAGTTAATAACGAAGATCAATCATCCTGTTAAATATTATTGAGAATAAAAGAACACTAATTTAACGTGCAAATGGATAAACTGAAAAAAAGTTTTGAAGGTAGTTCAAGAAGAAGGAGAAATAATTTGTTTCAACATGCTCAGCATACTGGCCAAATTTAAAAATATTGTGCAGTCAATAAAACTGAATTTCTTTTGGGCAATTACTCATCAAATGTTGTAATCCTGAAACTTTTATCTCCCTTTTGTTAGCTTTTTAATGGCCAGCGAGATAACAGCAAGTTGGCAGTGAAGATCCACCACCTTCTTGAGCATTACTGATATTTTTTAGAATTCTCTTTATATATCTTGAAACTTTAATATATAATTTTTTCTACACTTTCATAATTTTCTTTGTTAGCTTCATTTGAATGTTTAATTTGTCTACCAAATGCTACAAAATCAAGAAAAAGATTTTCTTCAAGGCCAGCAAATTTGTTCTGTGCTGATTTAAGTTAAAGCATCAGAAGCAAATCTATTAAACTCAACTTTGTAATAAGCGGGATTCACATAGCTATAGCCCGGGAGAATTACTGTGTAATTTCTTTCTCAAAAATTAAATACTACACCAAATTATTTTTAAAAATAGTCAAAAGATAATTGTTTCCATACACAATTATTTTTTTAAGATTGATACAAAATTTAAACATTGAGTAGAGACTTGGAGGCAAAGAAATAAAACTATTTAAAATATCTATAATATTTTCAACCAATAGGAAAAGTAACACTAATGATAAAATTATCCTTTTATATAATGAAAAATAGTTTTTAATTGATTAAAAAATCAGCTTTATAGTGAATGGCAACAAAACCTCTAAAAGTTTCCTTTTGCTTCACAGCATTTGTGAGCAAATTTGGAAGAAAATCTATTCTATACTTTGGATTTCTATAGCATGTAAATATATAATTTTTATATATATATATATAGATATTTATAAGACTGTCTTATGAAGGAATATTGAAATCATTAAGAGTGATTCTTTAATGTTTGAAACTGCAGTAAAGTACGCACTAATGTAGTGGTTTAAAATAGGTCGCATGGTTTATTATACATAAACAGAAAGAAATATACAATTTTTCATTACATTTTCATTGATTATAATAGCCACAACATTCAGATGATCGAATCCTATCTAAGGTCAGCCATCGATGAAAGGGTTAAAAACATTTTGCTACAAGTAACTGAAATTCCAAATGAAAATAAGTTTAAAAAAAAACAAGATAGATAGAGGTTGTAATATAAAAAAATGCACTGTATGTGTAGTAAGTCAAAGTGCATGATCAGGTAGAAAAATTTACTGAGAACGCAAATACAGGAAATTCACATTTCACAGATGCACTTGGAAAACAAATTCATTCACAAAATGCAATCAGTCCTAGATAAGATTTGCTGGATGCTTCAAGCTGATGCTTTCCCTTGCTCTTGCTGTTTCTTTTCTAAAGCTTTCTGCTGTTTTAATCTCAATATTTCGGCATCTCTATGAAAAGAAAATACAAATAAAAATATTTACTAACACATATACAGTAGAGTCTCGATAATTCGAGGTGGACGGGACCGGGCCTACCTCGAACTATCGAAATCATAAAATTTAATAAATAAATGGAAATAAAAACAAGTTTTAAATTTCAGTGTAGTATATTTAAATGAAAAATGTACTTGCATATTATTACATTACTGCTGATATAGCAACAGGTTAATTATATCTTAAAATAATTGTCAATTGTTTTTTGTTTAAACACATTGCTCCTATATATCCCGTTTTCTTCAGGAGGGGGCATTTTAGCAGGTGGCTTCGGGGTGCGGCGTAGATATATGACCCATCAAACAACAATAAAAACCAGATGCAGTAATTCTTTCACGTGTTGTGTATGTGTTTGTCATGATTTGGGAGCTAAACCGATTTTTTTCACTAACTCGGATTTATAGAAAACTCGAACAATCAAGACTCTACTGTAATACACAATAACCAGCACACAATCTTTTTTTGAGGAATCATGCAGATTGAAATAATCAATGCCCTATAACTAAATTCAGAATAAAGCAGTTATTACTTGCACATTATAGCATCCACTGAGACTGAATCGCCAAGATGGAAGACGGTTTGGCGATGTGAGAACATTTGTTTTGGGTGCACAGTTCCCTTTTTATTGGTCTCTTGAACATGCGATGCCTGCGGCATCTGAAGTGAGTATCGGGAAACATTTTCATTGGTTTACCTAAATTGTTACTATCACTTAAAACAATACTGGTTTACAGGCTTCACAACATATTTTTCAACATGTGTAAAATTTCATCTATTCTTACTTTTCTTTACAGGTCATAACTAAAAACATTTGAATTTTTTAAAAAAATACAATATTTTGTACTACAGAAAATCAAATTGAAGCAAGTTTTCAAAAATTAAAATGTTTTAAGAGGCAATTACAAATCATATTCTGATAATGTTAAACAAATGACTGAATTACAAGACTACAGTATACTTTTCTCATCCTGTAAAAGAAGATGTTATTGTTAAGAAAGTGCATCATAATTATAAGTGCCCACTATGTAAAAAAAAAAAAAAAATGGATGTATAGAGAGGGTGAATAGTGAGAAATTGCTGGAAAAATTAAGCACTTTTTAAGCACCTTAGCCAAAAAAATTAAGCACCGTTGTACATGCATGCATACATACATAGACCCACGTATTTTCCAAGCACTGAATGTTTTCTGTTTTATAATAATGCATAATTTTTATTGAAAAATTAAAAAATATATTGTTTTTAAATTTTAAATATGCATTTTTAAATTTTAATATTTATTTCTATATCTACACAACGTCATCTATTATAAAGTAATGGAGGTCTTTTTGGTTTGACAAAATATAAAAATGATAATGCAAATTATCATTAGCAAAAAATTAAGTCAACTTTTTAAAGATTAACAATAAAAATATGTGACATTTTTCAACATTTCTTAAAATTAACAAATTACCAATTAATTTGCCCCTTCAGGATAACCTTTCCGGTATTTCAAAATGCAGCGGTGTCCATTGTTCAAGAAAGAGGGAGAGAAAAAAGGAAATTAACAGTCCAGTCAACGACGGGTTTGAAAAAAAACATTAAATCATATAATTTTGAAAACTGGTACGCATGTTCGCGAGAGGCTCCTGATGAACATACTAAAAGTCCCTGGTCCTAAGGAGGGAAAAGCTCAAACTGCCATCTTGAATTTCATTCCCCCTTTTTTAGTCTTTCTTGAATATCTCAAAAACTTTTCAATTATCAAATTACAACGGATTTAACAAATTAAAGAGTAAAATTCTCTAAAAATATGTGCTTTTCTTTTTGTTCTAACGTTAATAGTTTCAGAGATAATGGATCTCAAAGTCTGCCACCATCTTGGATTTCATCCCTTTTTTTTTGTTTTTTCTTATATATATCAGAAACTATTAAAACTAGATGAAAAATAAAAGCATGTATTTGTAAGGAATTTTACAATCATTAATTTGTTGTATTACATGCAACTGAAAATTGAATAGTGTTTTAGATATTTGCAATAAACTAAAAAGGAAGGGGATGAAATTTAAGATGGTGGTAAAGTTTAAGACTCATTATCTCAGAAACTATTAACGCTTGAAGAAAAATAAAACAATATATTTGTAGGGATTTTTACGGTCTTTTAATTTGTTGCATTACTTGTAATTGAAAAGTTTTCGAGATGATTGTGGCATGAACCCCCCCCCCCCCCCTTCAGGACCAGGAACTTCCAGTATTTTCATCAGGAGCCCTCACGAACATGTGTACCAATTTTCAAAACTTCATTATTTAATATTTTTTCAACTATTTTGGGGGCCTATACAACAAGTGTTATCTTAACATGTATCGACACCACTGGATCTATCTCACCCTGGATTCCTTCCGGGAATTCTTTCTTGATACATCTGGTAAACAAAGCTTTATGACTATGCTTTCGATTTATCATATTCAATGTCTGGGGAAACAAAAAAAAGAAGAATGTTTTCTTTCCAGTTCTTGAGAAAATTAAGCACTTTTTAAGGAACTTTTTTCAAAATTAAGTACTTTTATGGTGCTTAAAAATGGTTTTCAAATTTAAGCACTTTTCATGATACTACGCAGCCTGATAGATAATCAATTTCAGATTTTACCTCAATCGCCGCTCTTCCAGGCTAAGTCCTTTGTTGCCATCTTTGTCAGTTGAAGCTTTTCCTTTTTTCTGTTCCTGCTGCTTTTTGATATTTTTTTGTCTGGCAAGTTCTCGCTGGTTTCCACCTAAATAAATTTAAAAAATAAAATATATAAAATACAATACAAGTTTAAAACAAATAACACAAAAGTTATTTTTATTTATGGTCTGTTTATTTTCAAATACATCTTCCACTTTCAAAAAGTGTTAATTTTAAGCTTTTCAGAAACTAACTCATTTCTTAAACGGAACCTAATCTTTATCTACATTTATCTTGCACCCTACAATTGTATTTAATTCTTTCTTATTCTTTTTGATGAAGAAATACTAAAATTATATGGCACAATTGAAGTTATTTTAAAGATAAAAAAGTTAAGCTGAATGTAAAATATACCTGCATATTATAATATCAGCTAGGAAGAGTTTACTAATCATAAATAATAATAAAGATAATGCTGAAAAGTAGTTTACCTTGACCCAAAACTGCACACATTTATTTTGCAACTGCAGCTGTATAAATCTTTATAAATGAATGAATATATAGAATAGTAATTTTGAGCTGGCATTTTAAACTAACTGATTCCTTAATTTAAATTTCTTGATTAAGTAACTTCTTTCTTCAAACTAGAGATGTAACAAATAGGCGGCAACCATTTGGTATTTGGCCGAATATATTTTGGATCATAATTTTTTCCCCAATGTGCTTTTAAATAAACATTTAAAAAAAGTTCAGAATTATAATTCAGTACATTTATTAACAAAAGATCTGCTAACATTTACCCAATTTTAAGTTGCATAAGTGTATTTAATTGAGTTATATATAATTTATCATTGCAAAGCCTGAAATTATGATGCAAGAACAATTTTTCAGCATTTTCTGGAGGAAGTCTGTTTAGTTTGATTTCATACACTTACAATACCATCTAGGGATATAATGAATATTAAGCAGAATATTTTTGATTTGATTTGATGCGACTTTCTCTGGCACAAGATCCTCGAATGGGATAAGCTGCGCCGAAAACCAAGAATCTGTACAGAAAATCAAGTGCTTAAAAGAATCAGTAGTTAAAATCCAAGTAAAAAAGTGAGATGAATGAACCGACAGTACAAAGTTACTAAAACAAGACATTTAAAAGAGATCAGATCAAAGATTAGAAAACTAAATATCATGGAAAACACCAATGTCCTTCAAGTACATGAAGAGGTTAAAATGTGGAATATGTCCCAATAAAAATGACAAGTCAAAACTGCTTGAGCAAAAGTGCCTCAACCGACGTCTATTAACAGCCACACAGTCTGTTAAGATGTGTTTGACAGTTAGTATGTCACCACAATGGCTACATGTTGGAGGAGACTCCGCAAAGAGCAAATATTTATGTGTCAGTCGTGTATGCCCAATACGAAGTCTAGTTAACACGACGTCACAGCGTCTGTTAAGTTTCGTAACCCAATGCGAGAGAACCGGTTTAATGACATGGAGCTTGTTATTTGTTTCCATATTCCATTTTTCTTGCCACTGACAATGGCACCACTGATTGACGGCAGATCGCACATCAGCATAAACAATTGGTCGTGTCAAGAATTCTGTAGCCGATTTTGCAGATTTGTCTGCCAATTCATTTCCAGTAATGCCAACATGGGAGGGAACCCATGAAAATAGAATCCGATCCCCTTTTGAAAGTAAATGCCTATAGAAGTCTTTAACTTCTTTAATGAGTGGATTACAAGTTGAGGAGCTACGTAAAGATTCCAGAAGACTCATAGAATCAGTGTATAAAATGGATTTTCTAATTTCGTGCTCATCAATGTACTTGAGTGCAAAATAAACAGCCGTAATTTCTGAAGAAAATACAGAAGTAAAAGAGTGTAGTTTATAACTGATGATGTGACCATTAGTAAAAAATGCGCAGCCAACATGGATTTGGAACCATCCGTAAAAACTGGTTGATAAGACTGATAAAATTGTCGATGTTGATTAAAAAGTGAAATTAAAACTGAGTTGTTGGAGTCTGACTTGGTAAAATTTCCAAAAGGGTTAATGTAAGAAATGCTGTTCTCCATCCATGGAGGATGGCCACAAAAATCAGTTGTGTGAACCTTTACACCATGAAAAGTGTCTGGAAGTATATTACGCATACGCAGTCCAAAATGAGGGATGCATGAGGGGCGGGCATTGAAGAGGCGATTATTATTGCCATTTAATAATGTCCCACGTAAAGGATGCTTGTCGTTTGACAGAATCCGAAAGTAATAAGAAAGAGACAATTTATCTCTTCTAGATGATAATGATGGTTCAAAAGCCTCCGCATATAAACTAGGTATAGGAGATGTTCGGAAGGCTCCTAAACACAGCCTTAGAGCTTGATGATGAACATGATCACGGCGTTTCAAGTAAGAAGGTCGAGCAGAGCCATATACGACACTTCCATAGTCTATCATAGACCGGATGATGCTTCGATAAACACGAAGCAAACATGAACGGTCTGCTCCCCAGGAAGTATTGGATAGAGTTCTTAAAATATTTAATGATCGAAGACATCTCTTCCGTAAGCTGGCAATGTGTGGAAGGAAAGTCAAACGTTTATCAAATACTATACCTAAAAATTTATAGTTATCTTGAGCAGAATATTTTTAAAAAAATGTTGTTTTAAATATATTTAATAAAGAATATTGCAGAATTACATTCTGGAGCATTTATTATAAAAAATCTAACATTTATACAATTTTAAGTTTCATAGTACATAAGTGTATTTAATAATGTTGCATATCATTTATAGAACTCTGCTCCATGCGGTTTCATATATATTATCAGTTTCAGAAAATAAGTGGTCAATATATAATGACTGCAAGTGCTGAAAGATAATATTCTCGCTAAATTTGCAAACCTTGGAAATTTTTCGACATTTTTTTTCCACCAATTAAGAGGAAACTTTTTTCACCAATTAAGTGGAAACTCCATAGAACATATTAGAAGTTCTTTATCAAAATAGGAATTTACTTCTAATAATTTCAATTTTCTTCTGTGCTTGTCAATCATGTTCTGCAATGAGGACTCTTATTTTTTGAAGCAATCCCAAAATGAAAAGTTTCTTATTATTTTAATTAAGGTATTTAAAATATATATAAAGGTATTAACAATGTTCTAAATATGCAAATAATAAAAAATCAATTTAATCTTTAATTTAAAATTTGAAAAATATTTCATTTACAATCAAAAGCGAAATGTTTTAAAAAAATCTGGTATTCGGCCAAATCACTATTCGTTACATGCCTACTTCAAACTAAAAAATAGTAAGTAAACTATTTGGCTTATTAATTAAATTAATTTGAAAAAATGCATAACAATGTAGATAAAGATTAAAACTCAAACTGAAATGAAAAGTCACTTTGTTCATACAAAATATTGTAAAAATTAGGTTTTAAAGAGAGTAAAATTTGATTGTTCATCCTAGTTTAATATATTCATATCATCACTATCTTTTTTAATTAAAATTTCTTATCAGCAACAAGTTTGCACAACACAATTGGTACATAGAGTTTACACTTCACCTTAATTTTTGACAGATATGAATATTTTTTAATATACATTTTCAAAACTGATAATTTTTCAGACTAAAAACACACAACTAAATATTTCTTATTTCAAGAAATTTTTACAATAGATTTTCAAATTTGGTAAAAATATTGGGATATTTTTCTCAAAATAAACAACTTCAGATGTTTTAAATGAATTCTTTATTTATACGAAACAATTTGATACTAAGTCAGATAAACATTTGAAAAGAAAATGTTTATTATTAATCTTCGTTAAGTATAAAATAAAATGCTACTGAATGCATGTGTAACAATGTTAAACAGACATAAAAATGTTTTATTTAAAAAATTCTTGAACAAAATATCGTTTAAAAAAAATTGATATCCAGATGTAAACGATATCAAATGAAAATAAAACTTTTACCACTCTTGTTTACAACTATAATTTAATTTCAATTTTGATATTCTTGTAACAAGTGAAACATACAATTATATTGACATATTTAAGACAAGAAGACTTGTCAAATAAATAAAAAGAGACAATTTTAAAATTAGATCACTGAATTGTATGAAAGAAGTTTCATAAACGACCTGATATCTACAAAGTTTACGCTGATAATTTAGAGATGTAAAGTAAATAAAATCAATTAGCTATCTAAATTTGAAAAATATCAGATTTCCATTTTAAAAAGTTATCAATTTTCTTTACATTCGCCAATTGAGAGTGATAATAAATTCTCAGTAATAGGATCACTGAATGACATTCCATTATATTCACTGTCATACATTCTACACGTATCAATCCAGGACACAACAATAAATGTAATCAAATACTTCAGAAATATCACATAAACAACGTTCACAATGCGTGCCTGAAACAATGCAAGTTTACAATGGACAAAAATTTGTATAGAAAAGCAAAAATACCATAAAATATCACTAATATACGTAGCGTTCTACTTAAGTAGGTCTCCAAAATCAAGGATTGTAAGTAAAAAAAATTAATGCAAAATACGTTTTGAAATAATGATTTCAAACACTTACGCGTCATGCTGGAACTCTTAAACAGATTTCACAAAGTACAAGAGAACCTATGCAGGCGGAGGACCAACAATTTCACTTTCGTGAAAACCTATCACGACGAAAAGCGAATCTTGATATCCAGAAAAATTTATGAAAATTAGCAAAAAAATTGTGTTATGGTTTGCAGTTAAGGGAATGAACGAATACAATAGAACTGAGTAGTAGAAGTTGAAGTCGTTCAGAATCAAAAAAGAAATTTATTACTATTACTTAAATTAAAGGAATTTTTGTACAAAACAGATATACGTTTGAGAAGATTAAGTCAAGAAAGACCTTTTCTAATTAATGAACTAATATTTTTTATATACCTCAAAATCAAAATGCGAAATAATTTCAAAGCAAAAGAACTATAACTTAAACTGTTTATTTACGTTTTTCTTCGAGACGTGTTTCGTTTCCGAATTTTTCGAAGCTGTCTGTTCTGAGAAGGAAAAGATGATTATATTGTGGTCCTCACCACCAAATCATATATGAAATTTTTGAAAAACACATAGCACTAAACGTGTGAATTATTGTATAAAGCGAAATGTTGCAGGAAATTCAGGACGTAGAAAATAATATACTATACGAGTTGTTAATTTACGCTGAATGGCAGCAAGAGCCTGAAGTTCAGGTAATATAAAATTATTCGAAGTACAATTGAATTCTATTTAAATTTCGCCTTACTACAGTAGTTTTTTAAAACCCTTACGAGTAATATTTACTTGAGGCTGCTTGTTATTCGATTTGTTTGTTAACTAATCGATATTTTACTTGATGCATATAATTTTTATATCAGCTTCTAATTTTTAAGTATTAATACTGTAAATTAAGATTGAAACTTTACACTGACTTATTATAAAATAACTTGAAAAATTGGCATCCTTTCCTCTTCATTGTCATTCATAATTCTTTTTAAACTTGAAAGGGTTTACCCTTGAAAGAAGAAAAATACTGGTATTTTTCTTTTTCCTTTAATTTCTGCCTGGAAATGTACGTCTGAAACTACCCAATTTGATTTTTGTGTGTGATTTTTAGTGATACTATTACTGATAATGATCATTTGCTGAAAAAATTGCTAATATGTGATTGTTTTTAAATTCTGTTCATTGAAAGTGGTGGTGGTGGGAGGATTGGTTTTTCAATGTAAATTCAATTTTAATATTTATATTTTGCTGAAAGTATATGATAGTAGATGAAATTCAGCATTAATAATTTTCCATTCTGTAAATTGTATGATGGACAAATTAAATTGCTTAATTTATCCCAATCTATCATATTTTGGATTGAGATATTATTATCAATTAAGATATGATGAGATTGCTCATTAAGATAAGAACAAATATTTTTAACAAGTAATAAATATTTGTTTTATATTGTTTGTTCTTTTAAAATATCCTTGATGTATTGGATTTTAAAATTCTAAGTAAAGTGTTATGATACAGACTTCAAAATGTATCAAAACATTTGTTCCATTAATATTTTTAAAAGAAGTTATTTGCAAAAAAATAGAACTAAAAGTGAATTCATATCTTTTTTCTATTTATAAATAAAGAACATCTCAATTTGCTGCTTGTATAAATTAATAACATTATCAAATGAAATATAGCAGCTTTATCAAAAGTTTTGTTTAGTGATCAGTAGTTGCTAAGCATCAATATTGGTATAAGTTTATAGCCTGATGTAAAATGATAAATTATTCACAAGAAAAGGAATGTTTATAGCACATGGTTTCTATTCATGTTGTGTGTACATTTGATGGCTGTTGAAATGTTTGGCACGTGGAACAAATACCCCAGAGAAGATGATTAAGATGCAACTAAAAACCTCAAATATAATTTTTTAACTTAACAGTACAGGAAGTTATTGTTATAGACTGATAGTACGTACTTCGCCAAGTCATTTTTTTGTTACTATTCATAGTTTCTGGAGACCTAAAAGCATTAAAAATCTTCTCAGAGAGTAGCATACACAGTGTTGTAGTTGTAAATTAAACAGGGAATTAATTATTGGGGTAAGGAAAGGGGGTAAATGATGGAGAAAGCAGTGGATCACTTTACAATAAAATATTTTACATTTAAACATTATAATAATTTTATCTAGGTACTGAAATTGTGAAATAAAAATGCCAACAATGAAACATTGCACATTTTGCAACTATCATTATCTATATATTTAAAATAATTTGGTAAAAAACCTGCACTGAGTCCGCCAACCACAACCACTTGACCAATTTCGACAATTTTTTTTTAATTTGAAAGGTTATGATGTCTAGATATGTCATCAAGGGTCGCCTCCCCCCTACCACCACTCATTTTCAAATGAAAACGAAAAAACTTTCCCACTGTACATTCTCTATGGGGAAAAACCTTTGGACAGTTCGCCAGCAATAACCACCCGACAGATTTTGACAGATTTTTTAAAAATTGAAATGTTATGATGTCTAGATATGTCATCATGGGTCGCCTGCTCCCCCCTTTTATGAACGAAATAGACAAAACACTTCTCCACCATACATTCTCTGTATGTTTTTTCAATTTCGTTTGGAAATAGGGGTTGATGGGGGGCAGACAACCTTTGATGACATATCTAGACGTAATGAGCTTTCATATGATATAATAATTGTCGAAATCCACCAGGTGGTTGTTGCTGGCAAACTGTCTAAAGGTTTTTTCCCATAGAGAATGTACAGTAGGAAAGAGTTTTTTTTTATTTTGTTTGAAAATAGAGGGGGAGGGGGCGGAAGACAGACGACCATTGATGATATATCTAGATGTCATAAGCTTTCATATGAAAAAAAAAAAAAGTCAAAATCGGTCAGGTGGTTGGGGCTGGTGAACTGTCTGAGGGTTTTACCATATTATTTTAAATATATAGATCCCAACAGTTCCATCATAATGGTGTGTCAAAAATATTGTAAAATACCTATTGTAGGTGATGATGTTTAGTTAGAGCAATATCATTTTGTATTTATGGATCTGAAGACTTTTATGCTGAAATTCATAAAAAATTTGTACAAAACATTACAACTAGATGAGGTTGATTGAAAGATTTTATGGTAAGCCTGGAGTCTACGGTGCCGGCCTGCTTCTCTTGAATTTTTCGTGGTACAATTTCATTTGCCATCACCAAATACTGTTTGGGATGTGTAGTACGCTTTTTATTGCTCTCTTGCGCATGCATCACCTGAAAAGGAGAGATTGGGCACGCAATGCCTGCGGCGTTTCAAGTGTGTACCAGGCAAATTTTTTAACTTAAATAAACATCAGCGGGTTCGCTTTCTACATAACAGGAATCTAGTAGCTACGCTTTTTCATTGAATGTTAGGAATCTAGGTTTTTAAAAAATTCCAAAAACGAGAATTTCTGCACGCAATGCCTGTGGCATTTCAAGCGTGTACTGGGCAAATTTTTTTAACTTAAAAAAACATCAACAGCTTCACTTTCAGCATAGTGGAATACTCGTAGCTTCACTCATTCATTGAGGAATGAAACACCCAGAATAACAAACACAGTACTGAACCGATATTCAAACCTAAGAATTCCAAACAAAGTTTTATTCAAATTTGAATGAATTGACTAATCATATCGAAGAGATGAACAAAACAGTCCAATCGAAACAAGGCGCAATGTAGCGTGATGCTCAGAACACCGATGAAAAGATCAATTTCCGCGCATGCCACTCATTGAAAACATCATTGCACAACCAAAACAAATGTTCTTTCATCTCCGTTCGTGGTGGCAAAGAGTTGCCGATCCGAAGAGGAACGAAGTAGGTGGGCACCATAGACTCCACATTAACCGATTTTACAATTTTAAAGGAATCTGTTGTCTACAAAGAATATAAAATTACTGTGGTTTTATGGTTTGTTCCACTGATCTTCATGCAGTATTTAAAACTGAAAAAAGTAGTGGCTGAGAGCCTCGAAGCAGCAAGATGGCAGGGGTAGTGTTGAGCAAGATGGGTGTTGGCCGCGAACCTGCCCGGAGAGCGGTTAGTTTATTTTATTTTTGATCAAAAATTAACATGCATTCTGTAGTCCATACATGAATATGAAGAAAATATTAAAGAATAATTCTTTGTTACTGCTTAATGTTAATTTCAAGTTATACTAAAATTAAGTAATTTCAATGTCAAATCATGGCATGGGTAAGTAATATAGAATATAACATAGGTTTTTCAGAATCATTCATAATTAGAAAATACATTTAAATTGTTTGTAAAAACTTAATATTTTTTACGCCTGTTGCTTATTACTTTTATTAATTTAAAATGCCATTTTTTTAGGGTAAGTATAAGATAACGAATGCACGGCTTTAGGAAGGTACCTTGCAGTTTTTTCTTATTTATTTCTTGAAAAGAAAAATCGGTGCCAGAATGGCATTCCATTGCATTCCGACTCCATTATACCCATGATTGTACATACCACTCATGTGTAATCTTTATGCTTCAGTATCAAAGTAACTACTTAAACATTGTGATACATTACCTATAGCAATAAAGATAATATGCAATGGGGACAATTGGGTAAAAAAGTGAGGGTGGCAAAATATTTATGTAGATGTCTGAAAGTACCCACGAGTATAGGGGATAGACATCAAAATTTAAAATTTCCTAGTTTTAGGTGG
>BGPR01008503.1:0-41471 GCA_013235015.1 Araneus ventricosus | reverse complement strand
ATCACTAAATAAATCAAATAAATAATAAAATCACTAAATAAATCAAAATTTATTTAAAAATTTCTTTAAAGTCATTTTTCTATTATTTGAAATTATCTCATTTCAAAAATATTATATTCAACTAATCATTTAATAATTAATTTTAATTTTCAGTTTTGTAATAACGTGCCTAGTATATATACAACTCAACAACGCAAAACACTGGCTGTGACATGAGTGATCTACCCGAAGGGTTGCCAATAGAACTACCCGCTTGATTCTTTGGGTAACCATATTGGCAATGAATCCAGTGTGTTCCAACTTCTAGATACTAACCATTCATTATATGCTATTAAAGACAATTTGTTGTCATATTCAATATTCCTTTACAAGTAGCTGTCAATTCCACATCTGATAGTGACTTAAGTATGTGGGATCAATACTTTAACATTTTGACTGTTACAAACAAAATTTTTGGACTGCTAGCAAATTATTGGAAAATGAAATTCAAAGAATTAAAAAATCTGACATCACTTTGATAGCATCTGATGTACCCTATTGTGAATTCTGATTAGCTATTTTCCAAGCTGTATCTTCTCAAGATTTTTCTTCACTTTGTTGTACATACACAGATAAAGTGTTAAGCAGAACACTAAAATATGATAAATAAAAATCGAATACAAAATATATATAAAGAAAGACAAGGATTGAATCATTAATAAATATAAACATCAGCTGAATCTTTTTGGTTCACAAATTAAGACAGATAGCTTAACATCTGTTTTCAAACAAATATAAAAGTAAAGGAAATTGTAACCGATGCATGCACTAATGTAGCAACCCAATTTGCACAAGAATAACAGTTTGTCTGCAGATTTTGTGATAACTTGGTGTTTGAAATCATCTATTAAATTATGTCCTTTTCAAAGAAGGTGCTAAATTTTGAAAGAACTATGAATTATATTTATGTTAAGAATATTTTTGTTTTACAGGATATATTTCTAAATTGTTGGCACCGTTGACTCGTTCTTCCTGTCCTCCTTCCACAGTCCGACAGCTGATTAATTTGCAGATGCCATGGGCCTTTGCTATTGGAGGGTATGTTAATGTAATTATAGGTTGAATTTTATATTATACAGGGTGTTTCAGAACTCTTGGTACAAGCTTTAAGGGGAATGGCATTCCTAGACATTCACAAATCACTGATTTGATGCATATTCACAATTAAAGCAGAGAGGCACTAAGAGAAGTTGTATCCCAAAATGGTGACACAAGAATACGAGAAAAAAATTAAAGAAAACTGATGAATTTAAGGATAACTTTTTATTGAATAATTTACAGTAATTGCTCAGAAATGCAGCCTCCAACACTGATGCTATCTTTGTATAGTTTTTCTTGTAGGGTAGCTGCAGACATAAATTCTGGGTCAGTGGCGAATACAGCATTTCTGTCCGGGGGTGGGGTGGGGCTGAGGTATAAAAAGTTTTGTATCGTCATGATGAATGTCAAAGCTTATGGCTTTTGTAAACCAAAACACTTTAACTTTACAGACTTTACTCACCTGACAATAAGAATCAAAAAGGACACTACAATGCTATTGACAATTTAACAAAACAACACAATGAAATAACTAGCAAAAACATGTTTTTGACCGCGTCAACGCTGCAAATACGAGTAAAATGACAACAAAATTAGGAATATTTTCGAGCATGTCAAAAGCCAATGAAGAAATGTTTTTTAAAGAGAGATTAAGAAAAAACAGCTGTAGTGATTAAATAAAATAAATAATTCTGGTTTAGCTCTGGGGGGGGGGGGGCGGAATCCTGATAGTCCCCCGGGATTCGCAACTGTTCTGGGTGACAAGATCTTCATCAGAATTGATGTGACTGTCCCAATGGATGAGACTCTCCCTTTGATCCCTCAGGAAAAAAGCCAAATCTGAGAAATTGTGTGTTTGCACTAAATACTCAGGGGTACCACCGCAACTGAGTAAAGAACTCTTGGGCTTCACCATTTGAGTTATTACTAACTATTGTACAGTGATGTGTGCTTATCTAGGTGTGTTCTACCACACCTTAAAGTTCGTTCTGTTTTGAAAGATTTTATGTATGTCCAAAGCTCCATTATACCATACATTACACATGCCAAAGAAATTCAGTAATTAATTATTAAAAAATGCTGTATACATTAATTAAGAGGAAAGTGAGCTGAACATGGGAATCTATACATTAGATGAGAGTAAATTACAAACTCATCTTGTTCAAGGATCTAATGTGAAAACAAATATTTATTTCCATAATATAGTTATAAGGATCTCTTTTCTATTTGCTTTGATTTTAATCTTTAAGGATTTTTCATCAAATATTGACCAAATGATTTTGAAATTTAGAACTCTTTTTCCAGACCAGTTTCAGAATATTCCCAATTTCATTGTAGTTGCTTTTTGTTATGTTGGTAGGATAAAAAAACCTATTGGTTTTTAAAAATATAAGAAATCCTTCATTAGATTTTCAGATATGATATAATTTTATGTAAAGATGCAAATAATTGTAGCTTTCATTATTATAACTTTTTTTGTATCAATAAATGTCTGCAAAGTAAAAAACCAGCGGGAGTGTTCTCCCCTAAACTTTCTCGTATACTTCCCCCAAAAGGTGCCGTTTCTACTTTCCCCGCGTGGTTAAAAAAATTCGAACCTACTGTTATCCAGAATCCAATGACTATCAGAAGATTTTTCATTATAGTGATTGAAAAATACCTAGACAAAGAATTCAAAGAGATGCGTACCGATTAAAACGCATCTGTCGCACACTGCTCTTGCCGTCTCAGGGACAAACTGACGTAATCGCTCCTTTCGCGAGCACAGAAGTGCGCATGTGTGTGGAGACAGCGGATTGGTTTCAATGGTAAATTATACAGACCGACAGACAGTCAACCCTTCAGCGGATTTGGCCCAAAATTTTATACGGACCTACATTCATGACGATAAAACTGTGTACCAAATTTTATCCCTCTAGCTATTCAAGTTTTTGAGTTATAGCGTTCGCATGACCGTGGACGTACAGATTGACAGACTTCCCGTTGACAGATTTTGTCCAAAATTTGATAGAAACCTACAAATTATGTTTAAAGACCACATACAAAATTTCATCCCCGTAGCTCTAATAGTTTTCGAGTTATCGTGTTCACAGACAGACAGACACACAGACAGACATAATTCCAAAATTGTGTTTTTCGGACTCAGGAAGGTCTAAAACGTGGAGATTCGTCGAAATCTCGAGTTCGAATTTTTTGACGATTACAATACTTTCTCTTTGTATACTTCGTATACGAGAAAGTAAAAAAAATGTAAATATACTGAATACCTTGAATAAATTTTTATGGATTTAAAAATTGTTGTTTTCCTTTGCAGAAATGGGGCAGTTATTGCAATTTTACAAGATTCTTCATTAGAAATTAGGTAAGAAATTAAGCATTAATAAATTAAAATTCTTTTTAAAAGGCTGTGTTGTTTCTATTTGTGGCTTAAAATACTGATACATATGATACATGTTTTATAATATTTATGAAATTAATGCCTTTTTTTACATAAAATTTGATATTCAAACCCTACCTGCAAAAATGCAACTTTTAAAAGTTACTTTGGTAGATCATCACACCTGTTTCATTAGAATTTAGAATTAATGGTACAAAATGTGAAAAACACTATTAAGATACATTTAATCTTTTTCATATATAAAAAGATGGTTATGGAAATTGTGGCTAATTGTATCAGATTCAAATCCTTGCTTAAATGAGCATGTATTCCTTTTAAAAAGTTAAGATGAAAATACTTTACAGATGTATTAAATCAATAAATGACAAAAATACTAGAAAAACTCTTTGAAGAAATGAATTTATAAAAGATTCTTCAATGCTCTGTGAGTTTGATTTTCTTGAGTCTGCAGGAACCCTGAATTTTTCTGCCAAAATTTCTCTTTTTATGACTAGTTCCATTTAATATATATATGTTTGTCATATTAAGTAGGATATAAGCATATAACATCAATAAGTAGCATATAATAAGATATACTTAAATCATTTGGAGACTACTGTCAGAATATTGCATTTAACTATGTAAAATCTGCCTCATTTGTTTTGATTGTTTAATTCCTATTAGTCATGTGTTTGAAAATCAAACCCTAAATATTTTCTCTTAATGTTAAAGCATAGATCTAAACATCACGGACCTTTGTTTGCTAACAAATAACTTTTTGATTTTTCTTCTTATGTAGCAATTTATTAAATATATATTTTTAAATTATTTTTTTTACTAATTTATCTGTTACTAGTTGTTATGCCTGGCATTGTGTGGGATTAAAATACTTTCATGTCTAATATTTTTTTTATGTAAAAACTACTTTTGTATAGAAAATTATAATACCCAAAATTCCATTATCGTCTGAAACGTTTTTTAATTAAAATGAGGATATCAATAGAACCAGACAATTTTTAAAAACCACCAATAGCTAATTTTCTCCATAAGTTATTAATATTTGTTGCATAAGTATTTCAAGTTTTGTTCATAAATCTTGCAGTATAGAAAAGGTTTTAACAAATGTTTTGAAACAATCAGTTAGATAGTAAATTTTATGTTAATAAAAAAAATAATTAAAATAAATATGAATAAAAAATCAATAAAAATATGTATAAATTATGCATCATCTACGTTTAAACTTTTCTTTTAGTCTTCTTCCAGAATTCCGTTGATGTGTTCTAGCAAAAGTTCTTCTTAAAGTGTTACAAATTATGAATTTTATTCACAATTTAATTTTTGAAAAAATATTAAAATGAGAGCAAAGAATTGAACAGAAATGAAACATCTGTCATGAAAATCTAATTTATTTAATATGGTGTAAAAATAGTTTTTGTGAGTTAATACATATTTTCGAAAAATATCACAGAAAACACCAAAATCTTGCTTAATTTCCAATTCACTGAAATTTTAATTGACTTTCAGGCTTTTAAAAGAAAAACGGTTTCGATTTCCTTCTGTTTAATTAACTTTTGAACTTTGAAAAGTTGACAGATATCTTTCTCTTGTCTTAAATAATAAGTGTGCAAAATTTGGTTGAAATTAGCCCAGTTGTTTAGGAGGAGATGTGGAACATAGCCACATATGTACCCTACCCACATACACCCATACCCACAATGACTTTTATTTATATTAAGATTACTGTTTATCTTTGAGTTGCATGATTCTAGAACAGTTCTTACTTATCTTTAATTACGGTTAGATTTTGTGAGAATTAATCCTTGTTTTATTTAACTTTCAGGACTTCTCGGGATGAATATGGAGCCATTATTGGTAGAACACAAGGTATATTATTAGTTGTATTTTATTATCCTAAAGTCTTCAGAAGTTGTTAAGTGATGATACTATCTGAAAGTCATGCCAAATTTTCATTATCTTTTAACATTCTTTCCTTGGGCAGTATACAAATTGACAGCAGTTATTCCATACAATTTTGCAAGCAACACTATTATAATATTACATATAAATAACAATTTGTATCATTGTAAAAGCATTTTGGCATATGTGTAAGTTTTGCATATAAATAGTGTTTAAAGATAGAATATGTTTAATACAGAGAAAAAGAAGGAAAAAAATTGCCCATGGTTGGAGGGCTAATCTATATAAATAATTCTCTTATACGATTCCCAAAAAACGTGTTACTTAGCTATACGATTTTGCAAAAGAATTTGATGGCTCACGTGATTTCGCCATCCATCCGTTAACAAAAGATGGCAATTTGTTTTGGGTAATTTTTCAATGAGTTAAACATGAATTTCAGCTGAGCTGTTAAATATGATATGTGAAATAATAAAAGTAAATGAATTCAACATGCAAATTAATTGTTTGAAAAAAGTTTAGAAAGAAGGTGAAATAATTTGTTTCAAAATGCTCAGCTTGCTTTCATGATTTTGTTTATGGAAAGGTACTGTGAACATGAATGTATCCTTTACAAGATAACTCAGTACATAGTTTACATTTCGACCTGTGACTCTATTAAATTTTAAAAATGTATATAAATTGTTTTAGATAATTCTCAGAGGCATCAGTATGGATTGCTTGCATAACTGTAAGCATGTTGTTCATCTTAAAACTCTGTATTTATAACTTGATCACATTTGGTGCAAAAAAACAACTTAGGCAACTGCTCTCTAGTTTTAAGTTTAATTTATCATTCTTCTTGCACTTATGTAGTTTTCTTAGATTCATTTACCTGTTGAATTTGTCTTCATAATGCTTTTCTATATGAGAAAGGCCCTTTTCAGGGACAACAAATTTTATACTACGTTGAATATGGTGAAAAAATCAAAAGGAAATCTATTTGGGATTTTTATTAATCTATAAAATCTATATTTTCGTGTATTTATTAATCTATATTGTCATTTTTATGATAACTGAGCTAATTTGACATATATTCTTTATTAATAAATCTAAGTAATTTGTTCTTAGGGCTCTCTTTATATGTTTTGAAATCTTTTTTACCATTTTTGTTTTCACTTTCATAATTTTCTTTGTTAGTTTTTTTAAATTGTTGAATTTATATTCTAAATGAATGAAGAAAACACATCAAGGCGAACAAGTTTTATTCTGTACTATTTAAATTTAAGTATCAGAAGTAAATCAATTGCCATAATTGTCTTCTTATACAATAACTGAACTAGGACACACAGTGTCGTCATTCTAGCAAGCGATAGGAGGATTGGTACGCAATTCACCTGGGGTCTGGCGAGCATCAGCAAACAGGGGGAAAGACCCCCTAGTTTAATGAATATAAGGGGTACAATATTAACCCTCTTGATGCAGGCAAGGTGAAAATCAAGCATCTTCACATAATTTTATATAAAAAATATTAATTAATAATTTAATAATTAAAATTAAAAAGTAATTTAATGTATAAAAATAAAAAAGCTATCTATGGTTGGAAAGTTAAAAATTATTACTATGAATTTTAATTTAATGAATTTATGCTAATTTAATGAATATAAGGGGTACGAGTATATTAACACTCCTGATGTAGGTAAGGTGGAAATCAAGTCTCATCACATAATTTTATATGAAAATATTAATTATTAATTTAATAGTTAAAATTAAAAAGTAATTTTATGTATAAAAATAAAAAAAAAGTTATATATAGTTGGAGAGTTAAAAATTATTACAATGAGTGACTTTATATATTCATTTTAAAAGCTAAATATTAGAAGAATTTCTGTTTAATGATATTAAATTTTGTAACTATATTACTTTTTTATGATTTATGTTTTATTTTCATAGATATAACTGTGACCAATTAACACATATGCAGAGTTATAAAATCATTGTCTCATTTTTTGTAATGTCAGCTCAAAACTTGCAGATTTCACAGTGTTCTAATCACACTTCAGAGACTTTTTCATTTGCTTTACAGTTGCTAAAGATATGTATCCTCAGTGGAGGCGGATTCTCTGGTCCCCTGATTGCACAATGCTGGCTTATGCCCAAAGTAGTGGAAAATTAGACTTTTACGACCTTATTGGAGCACACATGTTCACCATCAACAATGTAAGCTATGTGCTAAATAATAATAAATAATATGTTCCTTTTGTTGATTGCTATATAATATCAATGCCATTTGAGTTGTGTGCTTAAATATATACAGGGTGTCCATTCTAATTGTGGCATAATAGCCAGTTTCTAAACTGCTTGAGATAGACATATACTTCCAATTGGAAAAATGCTTTGAATGACGTAAATAATTATATTTATTTTATATTGTTTGAGTCAATAGATATACTGCTGAAAAAATTATTAAATCTAAATTTTTATATGATCCCTCATCCTATTAGACATATTTAGTAAAATATTCTTGACACACTAAGGTTTTAAACAAACAAACAAATAAAAAAAGGTTTCACTCTTCTGCAAGTAAAACTGACAGAGTTATGAAGGGTCGAATTCCATCATTTTAAGCCAATCAACACCTGCCTTGAGCCAAGTACTGTCTGTTGGTTAGAGGATCTTCCTTGAGAACACCATGGGAAATGGTCTAAAATAATTGTATTCAAAGCTTCATAACTCAGCCAGTTTTGGTAGCAGAAGAGTGAACCTTTTTTTTGTTTAAAATGTTAGTTCTAACAACATAAAATATAATTCTTATGTCATCTAAAGAATTTTCCTAATTGAAAGTATATTCATATCTTTTATTAACTATTTAAATATTGACTAAAATTATTAACATAATTAACTATTTGGCCCATGATTAGAGTGGAAACCCTGCATATTGCACAATTCAAGTTTTTATGCACAGAAAGATTCTGAATTAATCATTATTAAATATAATGTTGATGCATTTTCGGCCATGCAGTTTTTAAATAGATATGAAATACTACAGTAATGTGATTATAGGGTGATATATATTTCAGTAAAAGATTTAAAAGTTTCAGTAATTTAAATGAGCTGTACCTAAGACTATGGAATAAGCACTTGTGTCATATTGATTAAAAGTGTTTAATTTTTTTATAGGTTGTAAATATCTTTTAAACTATTGTATGGTGTGATGAAACATTCTATGTCTAATCATTAATGAGTTTAAATGGATTGGTGATATAGTGACATTTAATGAGTTAAAAAGCAATATACTTTTCTTTTATGTAAGATTTCATTTTCATTTTGAATATTTATTTGAAGATAATTTGTACTGCCGAAAGTGTATTCCACAAATTTATCATACTCTTCATTTCACATTAAACACTCTCCTTGTTTTTCAGATGGTATCTACTTCTGTTCAGAATGGAAAACAAGATTTTGGCAATGCTATTGCGGGAATGGCATTTTCGGATGTCCGAGTAAAAAATACACAATGGTAGTATTTATTTCTTTTCGTAATCTTTCTCTTTTTTATAAATTTTTATTGGCAGTTTTAAAAGATATATATATTTTTTAAAGGTCATATGAATTCTTGGTAGCAAACTATCTGGGTGATGTTCATGGCTACTTCATTAGGTAAGCTACAATTTAGCATGAGTTTTCTGAAATATAGTACATAAGCTAAGCACATTGTGGCTACTTGGGTTTATTTATGATATTGCTGCATTAATATCAGTCTATAAAAGAAAGTAAAGCATTTGGTCTTCTTTGTTTCTTCCTGTAAATGTGTTTCTTGGAATTTTTCCCCAAACAATATAAATTTCACTTTTATGTTTACAAGCTCACTTTTTTGTGTATTTTTATAATAAATGTATTGGTCCCTAATTGTGATATTAATGTTTAAAGTAATTGAGAAATTATCTATAACATTATTTTAAATAAAGAATAAATTATTAGGAAAATATGTTTCAAAATTAATTAGGCATTTCAGCATGTCATCAGCTCATTTATAAATACTGTTGCAGACACATCTTAAATTTAAAATTAAGATATTTAACATAGTGTTTTTTTAAAGTAAAAATAGCAAAGCATATCTGAATATAAATTTTATATTATCGAAATACTTATAATTCATATCCAGTAAGATTTATAATGAAGAGTCTTTAGTGTATTTTTGATACTGATTTCTTGTAATTGAGAAACTAAATCTGATAATTATTTTCAAATTTAAATTGTATGTATAAAGTATGTTCTTGAAATCAGCAATTTATAATAGATTAAATATAAATTATGATTATTTGATGATTGGTACAACTGTTGTACCAGAACATTTTTTACCTTTGAATGTAGGTTGGTACAATTTCTGTACGAGACACAAGGGAGAATTTCACTCCCCGCATTCTACGCAGTTCTTCTGGTTTAAGTCCCCGTAGCCTAAAGGTTAATTTGATGCAAAATTCTGTGTCAACGAAATGCTTTTAATGTATAATTTTTTTAACAAAGAAAAATTACATTGATTTTTTTAAATGTGCTTTCAATAATTTTCTAAATTGTTATTATTAGTGGTTGATTATGTGGTTGATTATTGAAATTAAATGATTTATATCAAAAATTTATTGTTGCAATCAATATGTTTATCATATAATGCTTTGCTTTAATTTTTATCTCTTGTTTTCAAAGCTGAACTCAGTTTTGTTTAATGTGGGTGAAAATTTTTAACTGATTAAAGTTGACATTGATTGCAAAATACCTATCTTAATTTTCTTTTTATTTTGTATTTAAAATATTTCTGAAAATTTCCTGCTCGTAGAAATTTATTGACTGTTTAAAGCTATTTATCATACATCCATATAGTCCATCTGATGGTTTCAATCCAAGTCACACCTTTTCACTTTCATCCTGCTATCCCACTGGAATAACTTGCTTTGTTTATCATCCTGCGGATAATGTGCTCATCTTCTGTGGAAACTCTCACAAATTGTCCTTCACGTCAGGTACTAGTGCTGCAGCACAGATGGGAATGTCTGTGTGGAGAATGTTATCAGACTCACCATATTACAAACTAGCTTTGTCTGTTGATGAACAAATGGTGAGTAATATTTTTCACATTATGAATCTTCTGAAAGGAAATTATTCTGGAAACAAAGATCAGCTTAAAAAAATCTTTCTATTTTTATGTTTCTCTTTAAAAATTTTGTGATCTTGGTAAGCTAAAGCATACCTAACTTTGATGTAATTATAGGTTAATGAAGTCAATTTATATGATCTCTCAGTTGTGTATGTGAATATTTCATATGAAAACTGTATTTTTTAAAAAACTGGTGGCATTGATAATTTTGACTGCTTATTGAGGTGTTGTATTCTCATCAAGTAAATAAATTCATCTTTTTTTAAACCAATGAATCTTCTTAATTCTGATTCATAAATGACCATAAACAAAGTGGCAATGGTGGTATAAAATGTAATTTGAATCTTTCTACCCATTTTCATCCTACTGGCTCCAACCCTTATGAAATTACAGGAGGAAATGATAGAGGAGGTGAAATTTTCTTTTCCTTTTATTTCAAGACAAATGGAATCTTTCTTTGTCTTCCGGCTTGTGGACAGGAATTTTTCAAAGCATCTTTAGCCCTCCAAACAGTAACTTATTTTATATAATCATTTTATGCTTGGAGAAATAAAATTTTAAAGTATGAGTGCTTTATGACATGTAATCAAAAAAAACTTTGCAATCTGAAAAATATTTGAACCATTTAGTTTTTAGAGATTGTTCAAATGAATATGAACTATCAATCTTGAACTCTAACTTTAAGAAAGTGGGAGAAACAAGAGTCACTATTTGGAGCATGTGCACTTTATGGCACAAAACAACTGGAATTAAAATAAATTAGCATAGTATGCTCTGAAATTAACTAATTAATGAATGTATGCTTAGTTTTGTTTAAGTCAATATACAGTAAAAGCTCAACTAACCGGCATGCTCGGGAAACTCCGATTTCCGGATACCTGAAAAGTCCGGATAGTTGAGTGTGACGGGAAAAATGGGAAGGGGGTAGATTGTAGCCCTTTTTTTTTTTTTTTAAGATTTTTTAAGGCCAAATAATTTATTTTTTTCATTTTGAAATGTGCATTAAATATATTTTTTAAAAATACTTCTGTATCTTCCATAACATTGTATTTACAAAATATATTATGAAGATTTTAATTTAACATTGATGATTTAAAAAAAAATATGATCTGTAGCCGAATTTTTATCGTAAATATATAGATAGTAAAAATATAAACATATAAAAATAGCCGACGAAACTGAAAAATATTCTACTCAGAAAGCATAATAAAACTCTTTTAAGTGATCATAAACAAATCCCAAGATTGAATATCAAACCTAATTATCTTTAAGAAGATCGCAAGGGTTATTGCGCAATATGCGCGCATTCAAGTAAATAAAAGGAAAAGAGGACTTACTAATCTCCAGTACCCCCCCCAGGCTTTTTTTTTCCCTACCAGTTCTGTCCTTCACCTTTTTTTTTTTTGGTTCGTCCGATTTGAGTAGATTTGTTTTTTATGAAGGTGAGATTTCTTTTTTTTTAGTTTCTCACTTTTGCTTTTGAACCCATAAGCCGAGTCTGATTGTATATTGCTTTTTTTTCCTTCTCGCCCCCTCCGTCTGAACTAGACGTTTACATTTCAGAAATAGAATTATAGCGTGAATGGAGCAGGAATCTCTGTAATATTTTTAGTAGCAGATTAAACTTTAGAAAAACTCATTTTCTATTTTCGTTAGTTACTTTCCGGATACAGATGCGGATAATCGAGTTTACTGTAAGCATGATTGTTATCTGCAAGTTATCGGTTAAATTAAAAATTCCCTCCAGTTCGATTCTTACCATGTCTTCATGCAAAAGATGTCCATTTTTCTGTGTTCTTAGGTTGATATAATATTTAGTGTGGGAAAAAGTTGATTTTACCACTTGCATTGTTTAGTGAATGTAAAAACCTTGAGGAATTGCTTACATTTTTAGAATTTTGTTTAAATGCATGTTTGTTTGAATCTTCTTTTAGCGTTGGTAAATCACATTTAAGCAATATAAATTTAAAAATTGTTTCATAGATTCATGCTGCTTTTCACTTATTTTAAGTAACTAAATTTAAGCTACTCAAAGTATAGAAAAATTAAGAAAAATGTTCTTGTAATAAATCAATATAGAATTTTTATTCTATTAGTTATAGTTGCTATAGTTAATATGGAAAACTAAATTAGTCTAATAATTATGTTACTATAGTTTAACATTTTTCTTTATGTTCTTTTCAATATTTCAGGCATATTCAAGAGTTAATTGGAAGACTTTACTTTCACAGTATTATTTCCATCAAAAGTCACATGAGGTGAGCATTTTATTATCTTTGCAGTCTTATTCAAAGTCAATTTTTAGGTTCTTAATAAATATTGGATTATAATTGCTTTTCTATTAAATGCTTTTGGTTTTCTTTCCATTATAGGATCTTGTTTTCAAAATGAGTATTTCTCCCAATGGTAAAGTTCTGGCAACAATTCATATTTCTGGTGCTCTTTCTCTTTGGGATTTACCCTCATTAAAGTTGAAAAAATACTGGCAATTACAACTTCAGGTATAGTTTTCTGTATCGATGTAAATTTGATAGATTTAATATTGAAAGTGGTGCTATTCCTTAAGTTATTCTACAGTTTTCTAGAAAACTTTATTTCATACTGCTAACAAAATTAAAATTGTAAGACTAAACTAATTTAAGAATAATTATTATGTTTATATCTGCTATACTCTTACATACTTAATATTTTTTTTTCTCATTGTGAAACAGCCCAATTTTTCTGATGTCAATCCACAACTTTGTGAACCTGGAACGAAAAAGAAGGGTGACTTTTCATCTGACACCTTTCACTCACATATAATAGACATTAATTGGTGGTCTGATGAAGTAAGATTATTTTCTTGTGTGAAAATTTGTTTGAAGGTGGTGGAGGCAAGAAAAGGATAAATTTTGAATTGATTTGTTGATATCAATGTTTAATAGCCTTTGAACTTTGTAAACAAATATATAATATGTAAATTAAGTGAATATTTCATATATGTAAGTGAGTCATGATATGCAGAAATTAATTCTTCTAGATGCTTACTGGAGGTTGTTAAAACTTTCAAAAATTGGCAGAGGCCACACAGTTTATTGTGGAACATTAAATGTATTAATTGAAGCTGGTTTCTGTTTTAAGTTGTAATTCTTCAAAATTCTTATTCTAATATAAACAATTATTTTTGAATGCCATCTTTTTTTTGAACATGACTTGGCATTGGATTTTGAATAGTTACAAAATGTGCAATAAATCAAACTATTTATTTATTTATTTTTACATAATGGTTCAAAAGAAAGAAATTTAACTAATTTTGTATTATGCAAATAATTTGCTTATTTTTCTATTAAGTACTGGTCATATTTTTAAGGATGCCAACTTTTGTATCGAAATTGCAATGTTCAAAAATTAACTTTTTTCAATTGAAAGCTAAACTTTGTCTGTGGTAAATATTATTGGTATTCTGTAATGCTTTATAAAATTAAATCTGTAATTTTATAAATTTATTTTGTGAAATGTTCTAATTTTACTTATAAAAAAAATTGGAAATTATTTTCAGTTTCTGGATTATTTATTTCTAAAATATGTATTTCATGTATAAAATGAAGCACATATAAATTTTGTTAGTATTGCAATACATCTTTACTCATAGCACCATTCAAGATTCTTAAGAAAATATCCCTCATGTAGGCTATCATAATAGTAAGGCAATGTGGCGCTGTAACAGTATCTTCCATAAAGACACTCCAGAACTTGTTGGGAGCTTCCCCAGAATGGTTTGAACCTTCACCTGCTGTCACATCATTTTGTGATCGAGGATTTCTGGCTCTTGAGGTAATGTTATCACAGAACTGATTTACCTTTGTCATTTTAAGTTAAATATTCCAATTTAAGAATATCAGATACATTTTAAAGAAGGCTGGACCTTTTGAGGCCAGCTGTTAGCATGCCAATTTCTTATGTCCTTTCTGTTAAAAAGAACTTCCCAGGCTTTATTTTTCTTTTATGTTGTATGTATAAGAGCCTTTCTCATAGGTCTATTTTTAAATCCTGACTCAACCAAACTTCAAAATTCCCTTTTCAATGCATTTAGTTCTATTATACCAGCCCCAGTCTATCTCTGGTTTGATCTACTTAGCTTTGTATATCAAATGATAAGTTGTGAAAGTCATGAAAAAGGTATGAATTTCTTTTAAATTAATGAACAAAGAATTTGCTTAGAATGTATAGCAGGGAGAGAAGTTTTAGCTTTCTGGAATTGGATATAATCTGTAATTATTAATATTTATTTATTGTAAAAACTGAGATTGCTCTTTTTTTTTGCATATTTCTGTGCATTTTTTTTCTGATTAGTTTTTTAAGTTATTGATTCTAGTGATCTATCCTTCTTTGTCCTCTTCACAGTTGTTTAAAATTAATTTGCAAAAATTATGGCACTGTTATTTTATTATATTTTTAATTTAAGATTTCTATTTTTTTTATTATGATTTATTAAACTTCACAAAAATATTTGCATATTATTATTAACCAGCCACCTTTGGCGACCAGCCTGTTGGCCTGGAATAACGGCTTTCTTGGTTGTTAAATAATAACTACGGGATGTGCATCTATTTAACATTTCACTTTTATAGTTTGATGAGACTAGAAAACATGAATTTAATAAAAATAGAAATTTATGAGCAAGTGAATTACATTTTTCTAAACCTCCTTAAATATTTTATATTCAAAATTTGGAACTCATTGTCTACGCATGGCCAAATTTAACAGCAAAAAATTATCTGATAAGAAAGGCTGCTAATATCTAGGTAATTTTTGTTGTCAATATCCCTTAATCTCAACTATTACAAAGCCTACATCGATGAATAAGGTATCGTTGGATGATATTTTATAACGACTTCTGACTTGGAATACTCTGTTTATGTACAAACAACATGGATGTGCAGCTCCCTCATGTCTTTTTATTTTTATTTTACAAAGCTTATCTATATACATATATATCATGTATTTAATTTGACTTCAGACAATTTAATTTCAGCCAACAAATAAAATCATTTTGGGTGGGTGGGGGGGGAGGTTAAATGTGTGAAATTTTCTTTTGGGTTTACTAAAAGAAATTAAATTCCAAGAACACAGTATCAAGGAAAAAAATTATTAAAAATTAACAGTTAGACTTAAAAACACGATATGGTACTGTCAAAAATCTTTCACCAACTTATAGACCTTACCCATGTTTGTTACCTAAGCCAAATTTGGTAGTTAATTGCTTGAAAAAGAAATTGAATTGAAATTGATTGAACAAATTTATCAGCCATACTGTGTTTTTAAGTTTAACCAAAATATTATTTAAAAAGAGCTAACTGTGTGTCAGAAATAATACATTTTGTGATGAGTAAAAGTGTCTTCCTTTTTTTTTTTTTAGTCAAAATATCTGAAAGGAAAGTAACCTGAATTATAATGAAATTAAAAATTTGTAATGAGAAAGCAAACAAAAAAAAGCAAATGTCTTTTTTTTATAAAGAAAGGTTCTCTTTAATGGCTCTTTGCAGCATTTAAAATGTTTTTGGAGCAGAAAATTGTATTCAAAAATATATAATTAATACATGTTCTTTCTCAATCATATTTGCCATTTTGAAAATTGTCAAAGTTAGAATTCGTATCTCCTTAAAAATAAATTTATTTTCATACAATAATCAGAAATCAAATACTGAGTGTTGCCAGATGATTATATTAGATTTAGAAATATTTGATAAAAGTTTAAAAACGATTCCTAGTATATATGTATTTTAAATGAAGCATTTCTGAAACTTTTTGATCAATCATCTTGTGTGACAGTATTTTCTATGAAAGATAAAACTTCTTCTTGCACGTAATGAATAATTTGAATAATCTAGTAGAATTGGTATCAGTATGAAACTTTGAAAAACTGTGAATTTAATTTAAACGATGAAAAGTGGCAAATCTTTTTAAATAATTGCTGAAATTAGGGAAAAAATCATGCTTCAATAAAAGTGGTATGATTAAAAAGGTGAATTTGTTAACTTTAAAATGGTGTAAAAATCATCCTTGTGAAATAATCGTTTAGTAAGGTATCATGGAAAAACTTCAAAATCTTCCTTGATTTTTAATAAATTGACATTTTAATTAATTTTTGGGCTTTAAAAGGTTGACAGTGACCTTCCTCTTGTCTCGGGGGTCACATGTACCAAGTTTCATTATGATCGGACAAAAACTGTGGATTTGTATAGAAGACATACAAACTTTTATCTTTATATAGTATATATAGAGAGAGATGATTAGTGTCACTTCACATATCTTGGATGATATGCAATATTGAATATTTTTTCTGTATTAATTTCTAATATTGTTGAGTTGAGCGGGTTAATAGATTAACTTTTTAATAGAATTAGTTACATTTTTGTGCTATATAAACATAAAAAACATTTTTCTGCTAGTGTTTTTCTGGCAGAGAAATATTATTGAGAATGATTGCTTGTGTTTATAAGTAATGGGGAACTTCAGCATTTTTTAAAAAAGCGTGAAAGCAATCGGTATATATAGAAAAAACCATTATAATTTCAAATATGAAAGTGAAATTTTACATAAAAAATTATTTATTTAAATATTGAGGGTTAAAGATACACTGAAATAGCAGGAATGATGATGCAATCCAAAATGCACTTTCGTTGGCTGAGTAGATTTTGAAGTAACATGTGCCTTCCTTCGCATTCTTCTCTTTCGCTACATTTGTACCATGTTTTGATTCCAGGCTAGGTACTAGCTAACATTTTAGAAGTGAAGTTTTTGGCTTTTCTACTATTCAACGTTTAATTTCATAATGTATATTGATTTTGTACAAGGTAAATCGAATAATTTGCAAAGGATTGATTCTACAATGATGGCAAGGAAACTGGATACAAAACGCTGGCTCGTAAATGATCTCGTAAGAAAAGCTGTTTGTACCTTCCCTTGAATGCATTCAGTAACCGGAACAAAGCTCTATACTATACAACAATAGACTTTGCCTTAGGAAAAACTGGTAGGTTTTTAAAGCTACCCATTAGGCAGCAATAAATTGAAGAGGGGCCTTCGCACATTCTGATGAGATGATGCGATTTCTGTCCCACAAGAGAGAATGAAAAGCTAATAACCTAATTTTGTATGATCTGTGAAATTTCGTATACCTACAAAAAAAAAAAAACCCTCCCCCCACAAAATAAAAAAAAAAAAAAAATAGGAATATACTTATTTCAGAAGTTCTGCTCAAAATAAATTCAGGTAGAGCATTTTTTTTTTAAATACATGTGTGCCTTTGAAAAATTAATTTTATTTTATATAGCTTTATATTACTCTGCTATGAAGAATATAACTTATTTCCCTTCGTATAAGTATTAATTTTACGAAATTAATTAATAGTAATTAATATTAAAGATCTGGTAAAAATAACTTATATAAAGAAATCTGTATAAATTTATAATTATATTCAAACTCGACTGAATGCGACTAATCTAGGAATTTAAGGGCTACCATATACAAATCGACAAAGCCTAGATGTGCCATGGGATAAATTTCTTTTTTTTTTCAATTCTAATAATTGATAAGTAAATTGACTTTTTGAAGTCTGATTTTGATTGGAATAGACTCTTTGAATCTAAATGATTTATTTTACATCAAAAATTCTGTGAATTATTTTCTTGCACTACAAATGAAAACGATTTTCATCACCAAAAAAAGTCATGAATTTAAACTTATATTTAAGGTATTCTAATTAATTTTGAATGGCACTGTAATTTAAAAAAAAAAATATAAGAAACATTTGAATATCCATGCAAATAATATAAGCAGTAAAATAACAAGAGTAATTTTTTTTTAAAATCTTAAAGAAGTTCGGAAAGCCTCTGTGCCACCGCCTCTCGGAGGGTTAAAATATAAATTCCATGTAATCAAATAGAAGGTAAAAAAACTAATTAAATTTAACTATTTGTTTTGAAATTGATAATTAAAATCTCACCTTATACTTATATTCAAAACAAAACGGATATCGAGTTCTAAGGCTGTTTTTTACTGTGCTTCGTTATATACAATTTTAATAAATATAATATGGATAATTTACTTATCGGTGTGCCGTTATAGTTGTATTAACACATTTAGGAACAATACAATACTTGTATCTTTCCGACATTATTTTATCGATGCGGAAGTCGGAAAATATAGAAAAAAAAAGCAAAATCTCTATATTGAGCGAACGGGAGCTCTCCCCTGTTTGGGCACATGTAACGTCAGACCCGCTTCATGCCAAAATGGATAATTTTTCCTGCATTATCTGAGAGGCGAACTTTGATTGCAAATATATATATAAAAAAAACTGCCTAAAAAACTTTTTTTAATGTTTGTGTTCATTTTAAAGCATTTTCAATCTATTAGAAAAAAAAAGCAATAACTATATATATCAAACAATCATCCTTTCTTATTTTTTTAGAGTGAGGTGAGAGTAAAGGGAAAGAGAAGAAGTGTGGATGAGATAGATGAGGATGAAGAGAGCAGTGATGATGAAGACCCATCTGTGTTTGCATATTCTTATGAATTAGCTCAGAGGGCTTTGTATTTTGTTTCTGACAATGACAGATTTCAGCCTCCCAGAAAGAAAATGAAGTAGGCATTTTGTTGGTTTATTTTAGCCTCTTAATATGTCTGCTTGATTTATGTTATTTGACAAGTCATTTTGGTCTGGAAATAGCTGAAATTACAGATTTTTTTACTTTCCCAAACCCAGAGTTTTTTAAATGTGAAATCTTTTGAAAATTTCATTTCATTATGAGCTGTGAACAAAGAAAAATATAAGCATAGTTATTCCCCAAACTTAGCCTCTGCCCTAACCTCCCCCCTAAATAGAGAATTACCCTTAAAAATTATTTTAAGAAATGTTGAGAATCCACAATGGTGATTGACCTTGTAAAATGATGTGGAACACGAATTAATTATTCATAAATTTTAAAAGATTAAACTTGCTGTTTTAGTAATCGTATTGAAAATGTTGACTGTGCATGTCACACTAATGTTTTGAATTATATGAAATTAAGTCAGGAATTTTAGATCACATTAGAATTTTCTGGATTTTTAAAATACTATTACAGTCACCCGTGCTAATTACTACTTTTGCAAAAAGCACATTTTAAGAGATTTCTGGTGATTGATATTGAGTTTTTTAAGTGAAACTATAGTCTGTGCAGAACTTTGGAGAAAGCATTCATTATTTTTTCTTCTTTTTTGCCTTATAAGTTGTCTTGTTTTATGAGATGTTTTTTGATTTTTTTTACAGGATGATAACAAAAACATATCGCCTCCTATGTCTGAAATCAACAACTCCTGAGGAACTGTTTACCAGAAAAGTATGTCCATTTCAGCTTCTTAATTTTTTACATATTTTTATTGTTTTGAGTAGTTCAGTATTATGAAATTTCGTGCAAATAATGTTTCAAAAAATGAAAGAATGGAGAGGTGTAATGGAACTGCTCATGTATAACTTAAAACTCAATTATAATTTAAAATTGAAATATTGTGAACTAATAATTCTCTAATTGATTATCATAATTTGAGACCAATAATTATTGTAAGACTATAACTTTTAGAGTTAATAATAACTAGAGTATAAGAATTGGATAGGATTGTGGAATATTTGGAACTCTTAATTATTTAAAAAATATTACAAAGTGCTTGTTTTCAAGAATGTGTACAATACCTGCCAATAATTCTATTATGTTGAAAGTTCTTTTTTCTTCTGGCGAATATAACATTTCATTTTTTTGCTCTATTTCCTGTTTCTTATTGGGGAAATTTGATTATATGTATATTAAATTTTAGTTTATTTATTTTAATGTTGCAGATTTCTAATGAAGAATATGGTGAAGCATTAGCACTTGCAAAGACATACAATTTGGATTCTGATCTTGTTTATCAGAGACAGTGGAGAAAAATGCCAGCTACAGTGGAATCTATACATGACTATTTGGTAATTTTCTGAATAATTTATTTGGTAATTTTTAGAAACTATTTACAAAATGAGTTAGAGAATTCTACTAAATAAGAATTTGATGTTCCGTAGAACCTCAATTTTCAAGGCCCCTATCAACTGAGGTATTTCTTAACTGAGCCAGTGACAGAAAATCAAACTGTGTTTTTCATGTTTTAATAGTCAGTAGGGAAAAATATTCTACAGAGAAGACCATTAAATAATTATTGAGAAAATTTAAAGGAAACTTCAAAAATAAGTAACATTCACAAATCCTCTTATTAAAACTAATTAGTGTTTCAAAAATACATGCAAGAAGCTTCATAACTAATAAAAGAATTGTTAAAATATTAATATGTAGTAGTATTTGCAGACTTATTTAAATAATTTCAAATAAAGAGTTTTGGCAAATCTTGCCAAAGAAAAGAAGTCACGGTTTAAAATTTAGTCACTGTTATCTGAGTTTTCGATTATCTAAGGTGATTATAGTCCCAATAAGCTCAGATAATGAGGTTCTATTGTATTAAAAATTTCTGTTTGTTATATCTTGAACAAATGATATGTATAATGATACATTCTATGAAAATTGTTGAACTAGGATGTAATAAATAATTTTTATTTTATTCTTCTTATTATAGAAGATAGAAATTTTCATTGATTTCTGAATGTTGTCATTATTTAAAAGATTTGCTAGTGAAATGTTTTTTTAGTTTTTAAAGTTAATAGCCTTGTTATGTTTTTTTTTACTGTCTTATTTTTAAACCTTTTGTCTTCTTTTTTGCTACATTTCTCTTCCTATTTTATCTCCAGTATATTTTGTTTTTAATATTTAATAGTAAACCTAGTTTTTTTAAAATTCAGAAAGATTAAATGCTCCATTTTGTTTATAAATCTATATGTAATATGGCAGCTATGGCATCTATATGTAATCTGTATGTAATACGGCATAAATATATATGGCAGCTATGAATTTTTAAAATTAAATTGTCTGGAAAATTTACACTTTTGCAAATTTAGGTAGCTTGTTAATGGAATATATTGGAGAATTACTTAAAATATTTGACCTACTGAAAATTAGTAACTCATAAAATCTTTCTGTATCTGTACAATTTCTATATTTGTTGTATTTTGTTTTTAGAAATACTTTAAATTTCATTTGAAACTTTTATGAAAATTAATTAAAAGAACTTGAATCATTATAAATGACATCTTTGTGTTGTGTATTTTCAAGTGTGTATTGTTACAATGGGATTTCCTTAAAGTTTTGATGCGAAATATGTTTACATTTTTTGTCACTATGAATTATTGCATAAAGAAAATTTTGTGACTTTCTAGAATAATTTACATTTTTGTTTTGATATTGTATATTAAGTTTTGTGTCTGTTATATTCAGAGCAAGATCAAGAAGCGATCCTGGGTTCTACATGAATGTTTGGAACGAGTCCCAGAAAGCTTTGAAGCTGCAAAAGAATTGTTGCATTATGGATTGCAAGGAACAGATCTAAAAGCATTGATTGCTATTGGCAAAGGGGAGGATCATGGAAGGTAAAAGTCAAAATTAATAAATACAATTTTCTCCCCTTTGAGTATATTGTATATTCTTAGCTGATGCATTAATGTCTTTTGAGTTTGTCCAGCTTTTGTTATAAAAAATAAGTAAGAAAGACAGAGGAAGGGGAGCTATATTTCCTACTGGAATATTAGAGAAATTTTATGCAAATAATACTATTTCTAGTACATGAGGTCAAAGGATGTTGAAACAAGTTTGTAGTGCAAGCATATGTAGAGTTAAGATATTAAATAACATAATGTAAATTGATGAAATAACATTTCATTGCTTAACAAGCAACATCAACTATCTCAATTTTTTGAAATTTCAAAGCAAAAGCGGAATTTTTTTCAACCAATAGCGAATATTTCTGAATTGTATCATGCACTTAACCTCCATTTTCATTTCGTAGCTTTTAATATGCACTCAAATATCCAATGACATTAGTTAAGTTACTATGCAATGTGATTTTTAGTTTGACTTTATTTATATTTTTAATAGAGAATATTTATATTTAGTTTTTATTCCCCCTAACTGAGTTTAAAAGTATTCTTTTGTTCAAGCATTCTTCTTCAGCGAAATTCTTTCATGTGAGAATTGTTTTTGAGCGATTTTGCCTCTTTTTATCTGATTTATAAAACATTTTATTTAGAAGCTTCGCAGTAACCAAGTTATACAGTATAAGTATATTTGTACATTGTAAAACTGTATTAGTTATTTAACTATATATTGTTTAAAATGAATGTTCTTTTTTTTTTAATTTTATTGCATTTTCATTCAAACCATACTGTTATAAGTTGATAAAAAGACTATATTTGAAAGTTTAATTCAACAAAAAAAGATTCAAGGAATATTTACGTTTGTTGGGGAAAGTTGGTGACAATATTTTTAGGGGAAAAAAAAAGAGGAGGCCAGTATATGAAAAAATATGGATCCCGAGCAACACCAGGTTTTCAGCTAATTTATATATATCTTAACTTTAGGCCATATTTAATTTTATTACTCTTAATTTTTACTCAAAAAATATTGTTTTCATAGGAACATATTTTTATTGCTTATTGAAATTTTTTTTTCTTGGAAATGAAGGGGGCAGCGGAAAGAAACATGGATAATTTTGTTTTGTAAATTAACAGTCTAGAATAATTTTAATTCTTAGATAAATCTGAATTCCAGGGATTATCTTTCTTTTTTTATTTATATAGTTTATTACTTTTAAAGTTTGAATTCTGATTGTAAATATATTTCAATGTTTTCTAAATGGGAAAATATTTAAATAATTATTTATATTGTATCAGTTCGTATTTGTTTAGGCTTACAGCTTTCCTTTTCTGTAGCTTAAAATTTTTATTTGTATGGGTTGGAATTTTCTTATTATTATCTTCCATTCATAAGGTTTTAAAGTGATTTTTTTATCATAAAAGTTTCTTTTGCTTATCTGTTTTATGATATTTGTACAGGTTCATATTATCCAGTGCTTATGATAGCATTGATGAAGATGCTGAGACTTCACTGTCATTCAATTCCAGTTCTGATGCAGATGATCTGTATGATGCAAAGAAGAAACATGAATATAAGAAAAGAGCAGCAATGGTGAAACAGGTCAATTTTAAAAAGTAAGTGGTTTACTTATGAAATCATCAAAGGCATTTCATCAGACAATCTAATAATTTTGTTCAAAACCTACAGATTTTGGTTTATTATCTTAATATAAATAAAAGTCTTTGTGGCGATGTTCCACATCTACTCCTAAACCACTGCACTGATTGTAAACAAACTTTGTAAACTTATTATTTATGACAAGGAGAAGATACCTGTCAACTTTTCAAAGTGCAAAAGTTAATTAAACAGTCAGTTAATTAGAAATTAACCAAAACCGTTTTTCTGCTGTAAGTTCAAAGCAAATTATCCCCTCCAAAATATTTTTATACCATGTTAAAGTTCAAAGTTTTACCTTTTCAATTATACCAATCTTATATCTGTGACATTTTTCCTTCAATTTTTATTAATCTTTCAAAATGTACTAAATAATTGATTACACTCAGACAATTTTGAAATAAAGCAAATTTCATGATACTCTGTTACTAGGCAATGGTGTAATTAATTTACCATTATTTTTTCTGTTTATTTTTTTCAAATATCATTTGGCAATGTTTTAATTTGTTCTTAAAGAATTCTAAAGCTTATTTAATTACACTAGAAAAATCGCTGCAGTTAATATTGCCTGTCATCTTTACCTGCGTTTTCTATGAAATAATAAATAAGTTATATTTTAATTGAAAGTATATAACTGAGTATTACGAGATTCAGAGTTCTGTTTTAAATGATGCCTAAAAGAAAACATAAGTCAATCACTCAAATTCCAACAAAGGCAAATATAGCAAAGCTTTTGTAAGTAGATGAAAAAAATGTTTGACAACAAGCACGCTCCAAAAATGTCATTTTCAGGCAAGCATTGGATGCCATTATAGCCTTAACCTCTGTAGTTGGGAGGCTGTGGTTTCGAATGTTTATTGTACATATTTTTATGCACATGAGGTCTTCAAAACAAGATAAAGGTCACTGTCAACTTTTCAAAGTCCAAAAATTAATTAAAAATTTAGCAAGATTTTGGCGTTTTGCTGCGATATCTTCCGAAAATGTTTTCTAACAAAAAGTTATTTTACACCATATTTTTTTAAAAATTAGCTTTTCAGTGACATTGATTTCATTTCTGTACAATTTTTTTCTCTCAGTTAAATAAATTTTTCAAAATTAATTTTATACACAATTTGTAACATTATTTTTTCAATGTTAATGAACAAAAATGCACACAGGAAGAGCTTTTGCCAAAAACATTAACAAAATTCTGGAAAACACTAAAAGAAAAGTTTAAAAGCAGACAATTCACAATTTTATACCAAGAAAAACTTTTGATTTGGTTTATTTTCATGTTTTTTATTAATCAAAATGTCCGTTGTCCCCAAAAGTCCATTGAAACCATTTTTATACTTCAGTATTTGTGAAAAAAATTTGAAATACTTATATAACAAATATTACAAAGAGAATTAGTTTTCAGCATTTTTAAAAAATTATTTACTTCAGTTGATGTTCTCATTTTAATTTAAAAACGTTTCACACGATAAAAGGATTTTGTGTATTATAATATTTTATACAAACGTATTTTAATCCTGAGTAATGCTGGGTATATCAGCGATACACAATATGTATCATTTTTTTAAAAATATGAGACATGAAATTATAAATAAAAAAAAGTATTAGACATGAAAATTAATTTAATACTCGAGCAAGGCCGGGTATATCAGCTAGTTATTAAATAAGCTCTTGTTCATTATTATTTTTAAAAAATGGATGATTTGTCATTTTATCTTTTCAGAACTTTTTTGAAACTTATTAGTTTTGTCTGAATTTTATTTTTCTGATAATCTTTTATTTTTTTCACTAAAACCTTTTTGAATAGCTTCTTTTTTCAACTGCTAATGCACTTGAGAATTTTGTAATTCTGAATTATTTCCAAAATTAATTCTTATGTCAATAACAAGGTATAATTTCCACTTTTAAAAAAAAAGTAAAACATTTTGGCTCTGTATTCCAAATATGCATGCACATCTTTGAATAGTTATTACATAAAAAATTATTAACATATATCTTTGTTTTATAACATAAATTAATAAATACAAATTTAGAATCTTATCAGATATTGGAATTTCATGATTCTAATTAATTAATACAGGATTTTTTCAATTTTTACAATCAGCTTTTTTGCATGAAAATGGTACTTTTTTGAAAATAATAGCTCATTCCTTAAAATTGCAGCTACTCTGTAACTGATGAACCATGTTTGACTCGAAACACCATGTGAACTTGTAAGTTGTTCACTAGGGTAGTTTGTTAGAGGATTGTTAATTGGACATTTCTTTTCTGTGGTTGCCGCAGCTGGTGATTGCCTGATTTTACAGCAAGGATTCTTTTGGCTATGCATTCACAAAATGTTTGAGAATGAAGAATGAGACTTTCAGTAGGATTAAGGCAGTATCTCATTACAGAACTTTTCTCTGTCTTGGGACAGCTATTTCGACGGGTCGGTTTCTCCTTCGATGTGTCCTTGAGTGTAGGAGAGTGGATGCCCATTCTTTACGATCTGACAATCCCCCCAAAAGGGATGACAGTTGCAATGTGTAATTGCCTTTTAGGCGATGCAAATAGTTTTTTTTTTGGGGGGGGGCGTTTGTATTTTTGCTGTCCTTTCATTCCCGCGTTTTTAGGGTTTAGTGTTTAAAAGTTTTAACATTGTTTTTAAGATGTTTTAGATGTGGCTGGCATCTGTAACTGGAGTTTTTTCTGTGGTGTGCTTTTCTTATTAATAAAAAATAAAAATAGTAATGCGATAGTAGTTGATGCAATCCTGCTGAATACTGTCTCATGCTTCTTTGTAATCGGTTTCAAATTCAGTGCTCTAGTTCACCACAGAACTCATACAGATTTGAATGGCACTTGATATATGTTCTGTAATTGGTGTCTTTCTTTTAACTGTATTGTTAACCACTTGCAGGATTGTATATGTTTGTGTGTATGTGTAATATTTTTATATGCTTCTGTTTTGACAGACTGTCTGTCTGGCTGCTCTGCGTAGTAAGATGTCTGTAGCTATCTTGAGTTCAGATAGATTATTGACTTTACCCATAATAAAAATGTTTTTATGCATTCTTGGTCTGCATTTTGCTCTGCCTTGCTAAAACACTATAGCTTCTACTTTTCATAATTTTATGGCTGACTTCTTCAGCATGAAATATATCAATAATATTAATGTTCTTATGTGAATACAGTCAATAATTGTATTAGGTGTGTTATATATGGATGAAATAAAATTAACTTTATGGAAATTAATTTTTGCTTCTTGAATTTTCAAATCAGCATCATATATAAAGCAAATTAGCATAATATATAAATAAAAGTTTTTTCTTCATATCTTACATGATTGATAGCTTTAAACTTTAGAAATAGAAGATAAAATATGCAAAAAAATTAATTACACCTGGATCTGAATTCTTTCTGTAATGGTTTAAATGGATTTTATAAATTGCTTAAAAATAAGCATGCATGGTTAAAAATGAAGACAATTAAGTTGAAATTCAAGAACTGAATTCTTGCTTTTGACTAAAATGTACTTATTTTTTGTTCAAATATACTCATATAAATAATTTTTAAATATTTCATTTTTACCATATGTATTTTATATAATTATTAAGCGATTAGATGTCTTATGCAACGCATTTTATAGAATATTTCCTTTGAAGATCCATTTCTACATCCAAATGCGATTAAATAAACTGTGATTGACTTTGAGCATTTTTTAGTAGACTTGATTTTGTGAAAAAACAAATTGAAAGAAAACAGGTTTAAAAATTTCATTACAATTAGCTTATAAGAAATTAGTTATTTTAAACAACAATAACCTAACATAAATAAGTCCGGAGGTTACAATTTTATAAACATTTATCATTACCATTATTTTGCAATAGCTCTAAATAAGTTTAGTAGTAATTTAGAATTTTTCTTTCAAAATTAAGAACTTTAAAATTTTTATTTATTACAACTTCTTCCAATCAATGGATCTTAATTCTATTTGCCAAATATATTTTTTGCATTAACAAAACCATTCTTATTTCTATTTGCCATATATACTTTTTGCATTACCAAAACCATTCTTAATTCTATTTGCCAAATATACTTTTTAGCATCCATGGTGATGGCGTTAGCACATTATGAAATGGCTTCTGTGTGGCCAACCTTACGAAAATTGCGCCTAAGTTGTCACTGGCAAGTCAATCCTGATTTGTTCAGTTATTCATGATTGCGGTCTTATTTGGGAGCTTTTCTGCAAAAGGAAAAGGATCTGACATCGCTTTCCGGGCTAATAAAACCGGTTCCAAGGACCGAGAAGCATGACTGCTCTCCCAAGATGGCGAAATATCTCGTAGTGAGATAAGGCCATTAAGCACCTCCACATTATTACCATGACATAAGGAACTTAAGGACTTAATGAAATTTTACTGTTTGAATGATTAAAACAGAGGTTGCATTTCCACCTTCCAAATCTCATGCCATTGAATTTCTTCTTTTGGGGATACATGAAACATGATGATTATAGCACAAAACTAGCTACAATAAATGAGTTGAGAGTCTCCATTGAGAGAGAATATTCCCCAATGTCATGCTTAGCGGCATTTGCAGTCATGCCAGTCCATTTATCACTAACACCTGGGACACTTCTGAAGACAAATTCTACATTTTTATGAATTATTTTGAGTTATGAAACTTTTATTTATATTATTAATTACTTACATAATATTAATTCAGAGATATTTTGGAAATTTCTTTAATTAACATTCAATTTTATGTACTTCAAGAGTTTTTAAAATTGTTTAGTTATTTTGATTGTTTTATTGTTTTAGGTAGTAATTCATATGTTATGTTTTAGGTTAAATTTAGAACAGAAACAGCTCTGTCAATGCCGCTTAAAACTCCTGCACTATTTAGACAGATTAACAACTTATGAAGTAAGTCTAGATTTTTATGCCACACTTTTGAATTGCTTTTCAGTATCAGATAAAATAAATAGCACACAAATATCACAAGTGGTGATGGGTTCTTTGACTGAGGTCCTCTGCCTATAAAACCATGCTAAAATAGAAACTAAATATATATTATAAGCAATTTATCTTAATATTTTTATTCCCCATAGTATTGTGTGTAGCTTTTCATTAGAACTTTGAATTATGGTTACATTTAACACTAACTATATATCGGGAAATCAGTTCAGTGTTTTGAATGAAGTTGTCAACAAATATACAGTAGTCATGATTTTTATAATTTTAGACTGCATCAACTTGACAAGGTCATCCATCAAAGAAATAAAATAGATATTATATGATTGCTGGAAAAATATATAACACAGTAATATACAATTCAAAGTGGAAATTGAAATGAGATGCAGAAAGCATACTGGAACCAATTGCAGATTTTGCTGTGTTATTAGGAGGGTGAAATATTGACAAATTACTGGTGGTAGAAGAAATTGATGAATGAATTTGCTGGAAATGATATATCTTATATGCCAATATAATTAGGGATGATGGCATAGGTGAAAGCGAAGTTATTAATCATTTTACTTTGAAAAGAGTAAAGAAAAGCTTTGATTTAGATGAATATTTGGATTTATGTTTCCTGAATGGGAAATCCATCCATTGAATGAAGCAAAAAGTTTAAGAGGGAATGTTCAGCAGCATATAACAAAATTTATAAAGAACTCTGAGCTGAAAGTGAGCAATCTAAAATAACCAATTTTTTTAAAAAATTTCTAATAGATGCCAAAATAATTCTGACGGAAGTTCAGATATGAAAATTTCTTCTCAAAAAGCAAGTAATAGTGTTTAGTGTTGTTGAGGGAGAAATCATTTTGAATACGTAATTGATATGTCACGTTTTTCATGAAAATTGCTTGTATCAGGATATTTTTCTTAATTAAAAAATAAAACTTTTTTTAAAATTTTTCTAACTTAAATCTGCTTTTTCATATTAGATTTCATTTCATATTGTTTATTTTGTTGGGCATTTTTTAGGAACCATATAACCTGTATTATATCGATATTGTTGAATGCACTATGATTTATACCATTCAAATTTATAGTTTGTATCAAGCTTATGACGAAAATTTTAATGCATGTTAAATAGATGATTTGATAATTCAATTACTTACATAATTTTTAGTTGGAAACATATCTGAATGTTAGATTTTATTGATGCTCTTAATCTCCAATTTTGTTTCTTAGATGCCTATTTACTTTGAAATATTTCTAATTAAAGCTATTCTGCTTCCTTTTTTGAGATGAAGATCTTGCTAAATTTCAGATCAATTTTTATATTATACAATTCAATGTGAAAATTGAATCGAGATTGTTAAAGACATATTGGATCCAATAGTAGAATTTCCTTTATTATCAGAAGGGGAAGGTTTTTAAAAAATAATCATCGAAAATACTTGCTAGCTGCCATGTAACAACTAAAACTAATCTAAACCTTTTGTAAAAAATTTAAATCATCCCTGTACAGTTTCCTGCATTTAAATGTTAACTAAAAGATTGCATTTCCTGCATTTAAATGTTGACCAAATGTTTGCATTCCTTATTTAAATGTTAACCAAAAACATCAAACTATAAACTTTTTTGTGTACCAGCTTATTTGTTGATATGTGAGTAACTCCATGGAATAGCTGATGTTCCTTTCTGTGCTGAAAATTTCAAAATTATTTTTTTTTCTTAATATATAAAAGGGGGATTTTTTTTATATTTAACATTTTTTTAATATTTTAGATTATACTGGGAGGCCCTATTTTAGCAGATCAGAATTATGATCACAATTTCTTCAGGCAATATCGATCTCAATCTGGCTTAGAAGCTGCCTTGCATTTTGCCTGCAATTCCAACTGGGAAGCTGTTGCAACTCTTTTCACTTACCATGGATCAGAAACTTTACCACATAGATTGGCAATACTGAATAACTTTCCAGAAACCACTTCACCTATTGAATACCAATCTCTGCTACCTCTTTTTAAGTGAGTATTTATTTTTTATGTACAGTAATACCTCGTTACAACGATACTTTGGGGACCAAATAAAGATATTGTTTTAGAGGGATATATTGTTATATCGAGGGGTGATATAATTATGATATAAAAAAACTTAAATTTTGATAGTTTTGATGTCGACACAATACAACAATATACATTTTGAAAAAAAAGCATCGCCAGAGTGCTAATGACTTTTAAAGCATACAAAAATTTGAAAATTCAGCTGTACAATAAAATAGTTCTCATACCTGAGAAGCTTATTTATCGAAAAAATCAAATATTTTCATTTGCTTATTCTTTTTTTAAAATGTTAAGTCAACTAACAAGGTTTGCATAGTCTAATACACTAAAATGATCATCATTTATGGATGAAAGGCTTGAAAAGAATGCTCGTAGGGACTGAAATGATTGAAGAGCTTCCTGGGATATCTGTATCATCATTTTCCATTTTGTCTGTGAATTCGGACAGAATGTCTTCTTCAGTAACTCCTGAAAAAACTATGAGATTATCATTCGCTGTTAAATATTCCTCCACGTTAATTCCAGACATTTTGCCACTTTTTTCTTCAAGCTGATTTAAAGACTTTTGAAGGCTCAAAACATATTTTTCAGCATATGAAACATCGCCATTTTTGGAATTTTCGTTATTATGAGTTTGCTTATCCTCCATGAAACAAAGGTCCGCTTTTTTGCAACAATTACGAATTGCTTTTTTCCGTAACTTCGCACCAACCCCCAGCAATATTGTCTAACACTTCCTTCACATTTACAGCTTTAAAAGGTTCTTTATTTTCTATGTTTATGTGTATTGAATTCCTTGACAGCGTCATTGTTTTCGTTTGGCGCAACTTTCAGTCATTTTCTCTGAGGGTTGATTTCATTGGAATTCACAGTCTCTTCAATTTGTTTCCTCTTCTTCAGGAAAGTTGCAATCGTAGATTGCGACTGTCTGTATTTCTTGAGCGCATCAACCTGCTTCATTCCATCATCAATTTCTTTAATTATGTACAGTTTATCCTGAAAGTATGATCTTTCACTTCCAGGTATTTGGAAACAGAAATATCGTTATAGAGGAATAAAATTGTGTTGAGATTTAAAAAGAACAAACATTGTTGTACAGAGGTTTATTGCTGTACAGAATATCATTATATTGAGGGCAGATTAACATTATGTTCTATGCAAAATCACCGGGACCACAATTTTTTTTTTTTTGTTGTAGAGGGATTTATCATTGTAATGGGAGTTTACTGTATTACCATTAAAATTTGGATTTTAATTTTGTCTGCAAACATTGCATTACATGAAAAAGGTTTTATAGCTCTAATTACAAGGGTCAATAAAATTTTTATAGGATCTAAACACTTCAACCCACATTCTAGAATATGTAGCAAAAATTGTATCATTTATTCCTTTTTAGAAATTAATTATTTTTCTTTTAACCTTCCAGCTGGTGCACTAAAATTTTTTACACAAGCGGGAACACATCGTACTTTTTACGACACAATACGTTTCTTAATTTTTACCCTTGCAGTTATAAGTTACTTCATTATAATAATAGAGACACATCAGAAAAGCAAATCCTTTCAATAATGAGTGAAAATTAATTTTTATATTATTTGCAAAATCTAAAATTATACTGAAATAAGAGAAAACAATGAGATTTAATACTATTATTTTTTTAAAAAAAGGTATTAAGCAATATATAATAAAAAATAGTATAATACCAACTAAGATTGTACAACAAAGACTTTCTTCTTAGTTTCTTATTATTGCCCTTGTATTTGAAACACTGAACTTTTGCCAGAGAATGACTCTTACAAGTATATTATATATTGTACCTACTGCATTTCATTGATTTCGATGATCATTTTATTTCTTTCAAACACAAACCACAAGCTCTTTCTCTCAATGCTGGTTGCTGTTCACTTGTTTTGTTAGGTTGTGATGTATAATTTAGATTTAAAGACATGGTAATGTCATCCGGCGATGATCAGATTTTTTGGGCTCGAGTAGTGAGGTGTTTTCATAAGACTGAAGTTTTTCCAAGAAAATTCTTCGGCTTGGTGGATTATTGGCAGGCTTATTACATATTAAATATTTTTGACAATGTAAAATGAAATATTAAATCACTGTAATGCGCACTAGATACATAATTATGAAACTGAAACATTAAGACGTGAAATTTTTTTTTCAAATTACACGGGTGGGCACACAATTTTTATGACAGAAGCATAAAACAGTATGAAATCACCTTGAAACTCGGACAAAACCATTTAATCCTGAAGAGAAGGGTCGCATGAAAGAATAGCAATGACCTTTAGACAGTTTTGATTCCTAATGTGAGAACAAGGCATGAAAAATCCAATTGTCGTAAAATTTGCGGTGGTGCACCCTCTGGAAGGTTAAATATAAATTTTGGTCAATAGGTTTGGAAGTTGAATCCTTTAAGTTATTAAGCTGTTGCATTATATAATCAAAATTTTTCTCTCTCCTCAATTATGAAAAAAAAGTACATAAAATAGTTATTTAAAAATGAAATGAAAAGATGACATTCTATTTATGATGAAATTTAAGTAAGAATGAAATTAAGCAGTCTTTTGTATTATTGTTTACAAATAAAATTACTTATGTGAAATATGGTCCATTTAAATTGATTGTCTATATTTTATAGTTCCATGCTCAAATTTCTGAAATATTTTGAAAATTGTGTACTATTTACTGTATTTTAATAATATTCTTAGAATTTGATTCAGTAAATTTTTTTATATATTACAGTGAGCGTGAATTAGTATTTTACCCATGGGATGAGCATCAACTTAGAGAGCCTGACTGGTGTGAAATAAGATTCCCAAAGTAAGATATTCTGAAAGATATGGAACATTCATCAATATTATTTTGTTCTATTTCAGAATCTTTTTTTAATTTACATGTGTTGTCATTACCAGAATGACTCAAAAGGTTTTTACTTTTGCCAAACTGGCCATTGACTTACCAAACAGTGAAATCATTAAAATGGCTACCATCTTGAAACAGAAAAAAAAGAAAAATCCTTAAACATGCATTGCTTTTAACAACTTCAAAGAACATTCAAAGCCAAACTGCCAAATTTGATGAAAATCAAACAATGCATTTGTTTCATGAACTGTGGAACAAGCACAAATTTACAGACAATTTGACAAAATACCAAACGGTCAAGTTGAAACAGGACCTCGTTTAGCTCAGTCGATAAAAGTGTTTTGTCCTCTCTTTGAATTTAAATGCAAAATTTTATAAGAATTTCTAAGTGTTGCTGGTTAAGTTATTGTGATATCTTAATGTACCATTCGTCTCATATATATGTTATAAGTTAGAAAGCATTTCATTACCTTATTCTTTAATAAAGCATATTCTTTGTAGTAGTGATATTCTGTTGTTCATTGCTTAATTATCACAAATTTTTCAAGAGCAAAAAATGTAAATTAATATTTATCAATCTTTTTGAAATGTTGACTATCAGCAGACTGACAGATTTAAACCTAATTATTAAGATTCTAAATTTATTGGTTAGGATGTGTTTATAATATTTATTTTTCAATTGATATGCCAGATTCTATAAATCTGGTATCTTATTGTTTTAACACAGTCTTTTAAATATAAATTGGGATTAACAATGAAATATAAAGCTTTACTTTCACTAAAACTATCTTACTTAACTTAAAACTTTCTTTTCCTTAGCTTAACTTTTCTTCACTTAACTTAAAACTTTCTTTTAACCAAAACATTTTGTCTAGTAATTTAGTTACAGATGGTTTGTGTTTCCTACTTTTACAAATTTTAAGTTCATTACAAATAAGATAAAATTTTCAAAAATTTAATAATTCCTATATTTTTGAATTATTTGAAGCTTTTCATTTTGGAAAGTGCTGAAATGATAGTAATGTTTTGAGCCAAATGATAATATGCATAAATACCTTCTTGATATCAACAAAACTGCTTTCATATTTTAATTAGTTGTATATTTTTAATGCAAATGTTTTATCGTCATTAGGCCACCTCCATCTGAAGAATTTGTTCAAGAATTTTGTGAAAAATATGAAGAACTTGTGAAGTACAGGTATGTTAATTATCTTTTAAAGAGGAAAAGTAGTAATAAATTTGCTAATAGAAAATTTTCACTGATCATATTATTTTAGTTGTTTATATTTTCATTGGAACTGCTGAGCTGTATCTTATCATTCGCAGTCTGAAAATCTAAATATTTCTAAATTTTTTTTCTTCAATTAACTGTAAAACATATTATTTAATTTAAGAAAATTTATTTTTTAGACAGTCTCGGCTAAGTTTTCCCCTTGTGACTGAATGGTTTATTGAAAGAGCTAAAGAAATAGAAATGCAATCTGGATTAGTGGATAATGCCATACAGTTGCTGAAACTTGGAATGCAAAGAAACATAGAGGTTTCAAAATACTACTTCTTTCTTAATCAACAATTTAATTTTAATATTTGATTAAATTCTGAATTTAAATTTTGTTTTAAGATATTATTTATGAATCCACTTCTTTATTTACTTGAAATTTTTAAGATTCCAGGCCATTATTTTCTCTCTAGCTTTGAAAATTTTAAAACCGAAGAAAAATTCTTATGCCTTAAAGAAAAATTAAAATAACTTAACCTAAAATCCATACATAGTTTAAAAATCCAATTTTGGATATTAGGTATGAGAGGAATTAGAGGCTTAAGAGTTTTAAATACTTATGTTGGCTTATACAGTTAGTATTTAATTCAACTACAAAGTATTCATGCATATTTTTTAAAGTTCATCTTCGATTTTGATAAACTTTTACAAAAGGAGTGTTGTACTGGGTAACTTGTGTTGCAATTTGTACCTTATAATCTATTTTTCCTCAATAATTGTTAACTTATAGGACATTCGTTTTTCTTCATTTTGCGTCTCGTATTTTTATGCTTGCTACATCTGCTTATTTTACAGCATTAAATGCAAAATAACTAATTAAATTTTATTTTGTTTTTTTCTTTCAATTTTTAATCTTGGAAAATTTGCAGGGTTTAGAAAAATTGTATGATGACATGATTACTGTCGAAATATTAGTGTATGATTGCCGTGTCAAAGTGGACCTGAGTTTGAAGGAATATGAAGAAATGAGTGGCTTTGATAGAGTAAAGCTGATGATGTCAACAGTAAGATAATTTTATTTTATTTCTCTTATATTTATTTTAGTGATATTCTGTATTAAAATATTACTATATAATGATTTTAATGAGTAAGTGAAAAATTTAGAAAAGATGTGAAAAAGAGAGCTAAAAAAAAATATTTACTTTTGCTACCAATTTTGCTTATGGAACGTAATTCTCCCATCTTTTATTTGGAAAATGGGCTTTTAGTTATTATGAATTGAAGGAATTGATTTTTTATTGTTATTTCTTGATTGAATATTTTCCATTTGCCATATTATTACTTTATTTATTTAATTTTTAATGTTTTAGACAACACAGGAAAATTTCTTGAAAAATGTTCATCAGTGGCTAGTCCCTTTTCTCAATCGTTGCTCCAAATACGATCCTGGTTTTGGACGTTCTGTCTTTAAAAGCTACATATTGTCAGTCTCTAAGAATGATTTAATTTATTGCCAGAAGATGTTAGAAAACATGAAGTCTGATGTGAGTATTAAATTGCATTTTAAGTTGTTTTTTTTTTTCTTCTATAGAGTATTCCATTAAGTGGACTAAAATTTCTTAATGATGAAACATTTGTTAGTTACTATGAATTTTTTTTTACATCATTGATTCCCAAAATGTATACCTCAGCACTCTGAAGATCCATGGCATATTATATAAGCTAAATATTAAAGAAATTTAAATCCATTGAGCTACTTCTTATTTGTGCAAAACTGGGGTTTTGAATGTAGCTCTCATAAAATCAAAGGATCATCTGGAAATCAATTTGGAAACGGAAATAAGGGTAGTTGTGTTCAGCTTAATTTCATGATTTGAGTAAATGTGTAGTGATCAGTAGGCTCATCCATACCACTAATTATTATGCTTATTAAGATTTATTGAATATATTTTAATGTAATCGAAAATAATTTTATTTATTATCTAACCTGTACAAAAATTATTCATTATTTTGCAAAAAGTGCCTGCTATCGTAAAATTATAAATAACTGCATAAGAAAAATCTGGATTCAGTAAGTCTGCTAAGAATTGAAAAAGTTTGGAAACCATTGCTGTACATAGTTAAAATTTGATTTTATATATGCTTTTTTTTCTGTTTCAACAGCCATCATTCATAATAACAGATTTCTACGAAATTGTAAATCTGATGCTTGACTGTGTCTACAATTGTGAAAGGTATGTAGTTGCTGTTCTTACTGTAATATTTTACATATATTGAAGAAACTACCTAATCCTACCTACCTATTAATCTTTGAAGCATTTTATGTTTGTTGTTAGCTGACACTTTTACATTACAATCATTAATTCACTTTTTTTTTTGTTCAGAAAAATAAGTTTTTACTTTTGGATTCCTTATTATACTTTTCAAATTTTTACGAATTTAATATTTAGATTTCATCTTATATTTTTTGGTGAACAATGTCTTGCACAGTATTATTAAAGAATTTCATATTTTAATTTCAGAACTGGTGAATTAAAAAAGGCTCGGACAATATATGAATTATTATTATCTTTACCAGACACATTTATGAGGTATTTTTATTTCTCTTTTATTTTATCACTGTTGTTGATGCATAATGAAATATTCACATGTTAATATATGATATCAGCTGAGTTGTCAAACTTTTTTTTAAAATCACATTTCAAAATTTCAAAGCCTCTCCTCCATAGGTCATGATATAATTAAGGTATAAAATTATTGTTTTAGATGTAGAATGATTGTAAATATAAAGTTAGAATTGATATGAAGCCAAATATTATAAAAAATAGACATTTATTTACCGAGAATGTGAACAGCAATACATAGTGATACAAGCGATAAGCGAATAGTCGATGTTTACAATTAAGATGACATAATAATGTTATACTGTTGCCACAACTCTGTTATTACACAAATAAGTTTTATAAATAAAATTGGAGCCTTACATAATCTTAAACTGAGATTTAAAACTAATGCTTTATCAAAATCTCCCCTGTTCATAAGAAGGATATTGTTACAATACTTAATTCTATTGCATGAAAAATGGCATGTTTTTTATTTGTCTAGCACTTGCGTAACACATTTGTTGTTATCAAGCTTGCAAGTGTGTAAAATTTAACTTTTGTAAATAGAGCAAGATAAATTTTAATTTTGATTATTTGCAATTGTCTGTGTTCTGTTTTCAAAACTATTATTCTGTGTGCTTAATACTGATGCAACAGTATGAACAACTTTTAGTTCTATATGTTGCTTTATTTATACTATTCTAAATAAAAAAGAAATTATTTTTTATTTTATTCTGCAAAAATTATTCTGTTATAAAAATTACTTGATATGTAAAAATGTTTTCTAAATTAATGATACAGATGGTACTTAAAAAAAATTAAGATATTTTATATCTGGTGATCAGCAGTAGCTTGTCTGATATAACTTATAAAGAGGTTTTTCTTCTAAATTTTATTTGGTAAATTATTAAATCTTTCCTAATATAAAAATGCTGGAATTCATTAGAAATGCAGCTGCATTTTGTTGTGAAGAGTTCTATATTGATTTGATTAATAATTGATTAGTGAATAAAATAAATTAAAACTACTTCCTTTTACTGTAGAATTACCAAGAAATTATTCAGCTTACCAAGTTCTGTGGCCAATTTAAAGAGGCATATAAGGTAAGAATATTGACACATCTTTAAAAAAATTGGGAAATATTTTTTAAACTAACCAAATTAGTATAAAATGTTGTAAACGCACTTTTGTTGATGTTGATTTACTTTTTATCAATGGTTAGTAAAGCTATTTTTCATTAAGTAAATCAAGTCTGAAACTTTTTGTCACTTTTTCAAATGAATAAATGAAGAAGCAGTTGTGTTTTGAAATATAATAAATATCGGTTATTGAAGTCTGAATTCTGTGATTTATTATCTTAATTTTTTTTTCTCTAGTGTTGCTGAACTTCTGGAAAAAAATGGCTTGGCCATTCCATTAGCCATGGTGAAAAGCATTTCCAATAGTACAGAAGAAGTTAGAAAAATATTAATCAAGTTAACTAGAATGGCTAGTCATAGGTATATTTTTAAAGAGAATTTTGAGAATCCACTTGAAAAGATTGTATTTCACTATTAAATTTGACTCTGGTATTTTATTTAAATATTTTGTGCAATTATAAATCTGAATACATTTGGTGATTTGCTTATGAATGTAATCCATTCATAGATTATGTTTGATTATGCTCTAAAAAGTATTGTTATTTTTGTCAAGAAAAAAATTGTTGTTTAAAATTGGTATTATATTATAGCAAATAACTTATAGTATTTTTATTTCATTAGGAATTAACTTTGAGGTTTGATTTGTGAGTGTGCTTATAAGTCCAGATTTTCTTATCGTTTTTCAAAAATAAAATATTCATTCCTTTCGTCATTCATAAATGAGTGAAATAAGTTTACTTTCTCAGGTGTGAAGAAAGTATAGGAATTTTATAGAATGAATGAGGCTATTTCAGTTAGGAAGAGGAAAAGATAAAGAAGTTATTTTTTTGAATGGGCATACAAAAGAATTCCCCTTGTAGACAAACATATATTGTGTGTAATTAATGTGTAATATTATTGCAGTCTTAATAGTAATGGATGCAGATTTGTAAAGGTAACCTTGTGAGTTTTTATGAAACTTAATGCATGTTTTGCTGTCATTGTAAATACTGTTACAAAAATCATCTGGTGGGTTTATGTGAATGCAGTCCAACAAGCAGGATATTAATAAAAAAAAATAAATGCCTTTATTTTATGAATATTCTAGAAAAGCAAAATGTAGCACAGGCAACAAAACTAATCAGCACTTTTATAAATTAATAAATCAAGCAGGCAGCAAAAGTCTATCAGTTGACCAGCTTGCACTGCTGTCAAAGCTCCAACTAACTCACTCGATGAGCTCTCAGCACTTTATATCTTTTTTGGCATGTTGTGGCGTTACATAGATTTCTGTCGAAGGTTCTTGATATTTCTGCTCCTAGTAGAGATAGGATCATAATTTCTGCATTTTCTGGAAGCTTTGTTTTGTCACCAATCTGGGGGTTAATTCACTTGGTTCCCAGTAAAACCTCTGTAAAACTCTCTTTCTTGCCATAAGATTAGTATCAAGAAAACAACTTTACAGCTTTAAAACAATACTTATTAAAAAATAAGTTAGCAGAGAGAATTTATTTTTCATCTGCTTCCATTTTGATGAAATATGTGCTCCATTTTTTTATACCTCTAAAAAATTTTGCACTCTTTAATTACAATGAATTAATTGAGTTTTGTATGCACAAAAGCATTTAATTGTGAGGATACAGTATGTATATATTGAATACACATCTTATTTTTATGCATATTATACATTATTTATTAATATATATTGTTGGCTTCTCGATTGACATTCATAAGATTTCTTCTAAGAGAAAACAAACATTCATTAGAACATTAAAACACAACTATTACACTTCGTATCTGCGTACATCATAACAGCATTCAACCGTACTCGTCTCTTATTTTTTAAAAAATTAAATTCAAAGTAGCTCAACATCAGACTGTTGCCACTTATCTGGTATCATACACTGTTATAACAATAAATAACTTGAAGTCATGCTTTTGTCAGGCATAAATATTAAATATGCTTACATTCAACCATCCTGACTTTTCAATTGACCCCCCCAATTGAACCACATTTCAGCTTACATTAGTCAATATCAACACAAAAAAAAACAAAAGAAAATACATTCATTAAAAAAAATGAAATAAAGTGAAATATATAAAAGTTCTATCTGTCCGGCATATAAGCTGCATAATGCTCTGGTTTGTACAGTACTGTAGGGTCTTCTATTTTAGGGTTCATCATCGAGTTTTCAATAGAGTCATCATCGCCTTTCATTCCAGCTCCTCCAGGCTTAACCGACTGACATGAGCCACATAAAGATGGCCATTACTAGGTTCTAGTTTTGAGATTCTATATGTATCATGAGTATTTCTGTGACAACCATGGATCTTTCAGTATCGTGGTTGAGTTTTTGTTGACTGTCGCTTTAGGATTCCTTTCTCAACTACTACGATTCCCTTTATCAAATAATAATGTTCCAGACTCTTTTATCGTAATATGCTTCATTTTCACTAAAGAATCATTTTCTTTCAAGTTTTCTCAACATTCTTATTCTTTTTCCTGGATTTTGAAGAAGCAACGGCGTCGCTTCTTTCTTAAATGTCTTAACATCTCCGGTAGAAGTCGTGAGTTCATTCTTGACCATTTTAAGATCATTTCAAACGTCTATCATCTTTTTCTGGAAGTGTCTTTAATCTTAAACTTTCACTCTAACTGAGCTGTTTCCAAGATCGCTTAAGACAGACTTGATTTTACTTTTTCATCAATCAGAAAGTTTTAAATAGTTCATCTTCCGCATCCAATGTGAACTCTTTTCCATTTTTGTATAAGCAATATGAGGAGATCGTCATGCCCGCTCGATGATAAGATCAACTGATTGCTTATCGTCAGGAAATCACGATGTTGTATGTTTTGGCCTTAACATTATCAACTTCAATATCGCTTTAATTCTTCCATATAATGCAGGCATTTGATTTCCAAAATCATATATTTTATTGACAGCAACAGCAATACGTAACGAACGAAGTAATG
>BGPR01008502.1:44779-60532 GCA_013235015.1 Araneus ventricosus | reverse complement strand
TTCTCCTCTGTGTTCTTTATTTTGACAACCTAGAAGAGAACTAAGAACAAAAGAAAATCTCTTTTTTTGCTTATTTTACAGTAACATTTCTTACTTCCGTGCATTAAAAGAGAAAACCTCTGTTGTGAATTATTGTTTTTTGATACTCGATTTTATTTTATTTTTAAATCAGTAACTCATTTTGCGTCAAAATTTTTCTTTCTTAAGTGCTTTGCCCTTAATTTCTTTTTGTTTTGATTGGGTTTTGTAAATTGAATTTTCGAACGGAAAAGGTTTTTTATAAATATCAAATGCAAGAATGAAAATTTTGAAATCTAATTCATCAATAGGATTTAAACATTTATAAAATACTAGCCAACTTCAGCGACCAGCTGTTCGCACGCAATATTAATAACCTGTAGCTATGCATGCAACTTGGCCGAATAAATTGGCAAATATGACGGTATTTTGTCACACAAGATAGTTCGACCGACTATCTCTATAACGAGAGTCAAGACGTTTTAACGTCAAAATTGTCGAAATCAGTCTTTTGGTTCGGGCTGGGGGACTATCTGATGGTTTTTTTCCCTATAAAGAATGTACATTGAAGTAGTGTATTTCCAATTTCTCGAGAAAATTGATGGTAGTTGGCGGCAGGCGACCATTGATGACATATTTAATTAATTACTATTAGTTAATAATAAATTAAAAGCAATTAATAACTATAAACTTTTATAATAATCATTGAAAATAAACTTTTTTAAATTATTTTATTTTATTTGCTGTTAGAAATGCAATCTTAATATTTTTTTTTTCTTTCAGGCTCTTTCATTTTGTTTGTTCATTGTGAGCTGTGTTTGGTGTGGTATTACCATTCATGACATTTACTCTGGACAAAATGTGCCTTATTCTTCATTATTATCATCAAGTTCCAAAGTTGCCATATTTGTGAGTATCTCTCTCTTCATTAAAAAAAAAGTAATTTGGTTTAAGTAGGTTTTTATGAAATTAGGCTTTTCTTTGTTAAGAAATATTCATGTCTTTTGTATTATAAACAGCACATATTCATTTATATTTTTGAATTTAAAAATTTTCTTCTAAAATTTTATTTATTCTATTTCAGCTTCTAGTTGCACTGAGTATGCTGAAACATCGGTCCTATGGGGTTACTACATCAATAGCATTATCTACATTTTGGTTAATCTTTTCACTATGTAGCATAATTTTATATAGATCGGCATTTGTAACACACTTCATCCTTGTAAGTTTTAATGGAATATCCTTGTTTTTAATAGAATATTATATTTGAAATTTTGCCATTTAATTTCCTTTCAATTCCGTAGTAAATAACTTTACCTAAAATTCTTGTAAGTTTCTTCTACTAAGAAATATTTTAATCCTCCTAGCAATTGAATTGGCTTTTTAATTTCTTACTGCTCAATAACATATTTATTAGCAAATTTTATAAGTTTTCCTGGTAAAACATTCTTCAGTTTACAGTAATTCGATTATATACTGAGTGCCCAAAAAGTCCCTTACCACACTTTTAACTACCGAATGGCTACAGCTATTTTCATAAGAGTGGTGTCTAGGCATGGTAAAGTGACTATGCGCTATTGGATGAAACCACCTACAGCGCCATCTGATGGAAAACGGTGGAGTTAGCGTTATTATCTCTAAAACGGTACGAGATAGAGGAAAAAAGTGAATTACAAAGTTGTAGAGAATCATTGATTTAGTACAAAAAGACACCTTATGGTCATGAATGCTGAAAACAGAACGCTATTTAGTACAAAAAGACACCTTGTGGTCATGAATGCAAAAGCAAGAACACTTAAAATGCACATTTATTTGTTTGGGGCTGGAGTGAGAGGGGCGATTGCTCCCCCACTTTTTGTGGAAAAAAATATTTTTTTTTTTTCATTTTAGCTTGCTAAACCTATTGATTATGAAAAAACAATAGTATCTGGGAAAGCTAGCTAATTCTGTAACAAAATGTTTAAACATTGCTTTCTATTTCGTATATTCGGGGTACTGTTAGGCATCTATAAATTTTTGCCCCCCTCCCACATTTGCCACACTACCACTCAGAGAGTTTAATGATCAATGAAAGTGGGGAGAGAAAGAAGAAAACGTTACAAAAATACAGATAATAAATCAACAAGTAAGAGAGACACAGGTTGGAACTGCAAATCCCGTAGGCCTCGAAAGCATCAAAATTCGCAAACCGCGCGCAACTGAGCACTGAATCGGGAGAAAAAAAGCAACCCTTTCTCCCTTTGAATTGAATTTATAAGGGCGCTGCAAAGTAGTGACTCAAAAAACATATATTATAATTCTTCCCTTCATTTAAAGCATTTTTCCAATTGGAAGTATATGTCTATCTCTAACGGTTTAGAAAGTAGCTATTGGACCAAGATAAGTGTGGACACTCTGTATGTACATTCAGTAGTGTTGATTGCTACTTAAAGGATAATTGTTTTGAAAATATTGTTTTCCTGTGAATTGCTTTGACCTTTTCTGAAGTAAAATGGGTTTTTTCAATCATTTCGATGTTGAAAATTATTATGATTTTTTCCATATTGCAATCTTTGACTTGAATATATTTTTAAACGTATTCATATTTTTTTCTTGTATGTTTTAGAAATCAGAAGAACCTTCAGGAGTCATTTTTGTTTTAGACATGTTGTTTTATCCTATAATTTTTATTCAACTGATTCTGTCTATTTTTACTGATAGAAAGAGATTCTCTGCGCTTCAGGTAAGTTGTTCATGCATTTCATTTATTTTACAAATTACTATATAATTTGAGGATTTCTTAGGATTATTGTTCATATTTACTGTCCCAATTATTTTACATAAAAAAGTTTTAAATAAAACATCCTAATAAATAGTTTCAACTTTCAGACTTAAAAAACCATCTACAGATTATTCTGGCTTACACAATTTTTTTTATCTAAGAATTCGAAAGTACCATTGAGTATTTCTTAAGATGGTTTTGTTTTCCCAAGGATAAATTGTGTAAGTAAAAGCATAATGAAGAAGAATTCAAAATTTTTGGAATTTGAAAGTTGTGTCAAAATATCAACATATTAAGATATTTAGAAAAAAAAATTGTATTGCTTTAGGCTCATGCCAACAAATTTTTATTACTATTATGTAAAAGTAATAAAAATGTCTTAAAAGTACCTCTTTTATAAACTGCTATAGATTGTATCAATATTTTACACTGGAATTATTCTCCATTTCTTGAAATTTTCTATTTTAAATAAGGTTTATTAATTTTTTTACAGGAGGCTAATATAATGGAAGAAGTATCATTTCTGTCATATATTACACACTTGTGGTTTATGAAGTAAGTATCGTCAAGAACATTAGTTGCATATTTGTTTATTTAATTATAATTGTGAAATAGTTTCCCTTTCATTGCATTGTGTTAAATTATAGAAAAAGTGTATATTCAATTAACGAAAAAGTAACATCAAATCTTAAAACTCCTCATGGATCTTAAGTATCCCTTAAATAAAACATGTTCTCAATGAAGAATTTGGTCCAAAATTTAATACAGATTTGCAGTTTTAGTGAGAGGAACACATTATAAGTTTCATACATATAGCTTTTTGCAATTTGGGGATATTTGTTCATATGTATTGAATGTCTAAAAAGACAAAAAATAAGGATGAATATCTAAAAAGACAAAAATTAATAGAAGCAATTCGATTGGTGAGCGCAAGTGCAGCAGCATCCAGGAAAAAAATTGCAAATTACAAAATAAATAAAAATACTAATAAAGGGAAGTATAATTTTGGAAGAGTTAAAAATAATAGCAGACAAAGATAAGAAGTAAGAATCCGGTGGATGACTTATCAGAGGCCATACATCCATGTAGATTCAAAAATGGAATAGGTTTTCTGTAGAGGAAAAAGACTTTAAGGTCTGATATTTAATATTCTCTAAGGCCTGAACCCATTCCGGAATGTATTGGAAAGAAAAATCATCTTTCTGACTCAGTGAGTTTTCAGATTATCATGTTCACAAATACATGGATTTAAGTACATGGACACAAATATAATTCCAGAAATTAATTTCTTTTCGATTTATTTTTGTCTGCGTATATTTCGTATCACAAAGATTGAATAAAAGAGAGAAAGAAAATGATTATAATGCGTATGAAATTATTAGAATCTTTATAAATAAGAGGGTGAGGGAAGATTTTAACTAATAAGCAAATTTGTTTCCTCTCCAGAAAAAAACTCATAAGCGAATCGCATTGAGAATTTCCCAACTTCCGGTTAACTCAGTTTTATTGGCTATTTTATCAAAATGTTACTATTTTTATGTGAATACTTCATATATTTCATGAATTAAAATCCAGAATCGATTTATTTCTGAATGCCGATATTTAAGATTCGTATTCTTTCAGACTTATACTTAAGGGCAGAACGAAGCTTCTGACAGTGGAAGATTTCTTCTTTTCAACAATTTATTTAACAGCTAAAACTGCTTACGCAAATTTTGAAAAGCACTGGAAATATTATATGTAAGTATGCTTTCTTTTCTTTTTTCTTTTCTCAGAAATTATTTATATTGAAATCGGTCTTTGTTTTCATTTTTAATGATGTTACTAGTCGAATTTGACGTACTTTAGGAGAGATTTATGCTGTAGAAAAGTTTATAGGATTTTGTAACAAAGCCCAATAAAATCGTTGAAAAATAATTTTATACATGTATATTGAAAAATATAAGATATATCAATAAATTAAACAATTGAATGTAATAAATCTGAAACATAACAAATTATATATTAATCTTTAATTTTTCTATTAAGAAATCGATATTAAATGTTTCTAATTAATTGGTGTAAGCTGATGCTCTTTAGAACAGTAATGGTTGTAGCTTTATTGTGATTTTAATTATTTTTTGTAATAACTGTAAATGATTTTTGAACTAAATTTGCTTAAAAAGTGAATGATTCCATTATAGGAAACAGGTGTAACTTTACTTTTGTTAATAATTAGATTCTGTTTTATTAAATGAAGTGGAGTTGGAACTATTTACTTTAACCGAATTGTTCATTTTTTAATTAAAATTGAAGGGTTAAAGATTCCACTAATTGTCTCAAAATTGCCTAGTGCTTTGTCTCAAATGCAATTTTTGTCGATAACATTACTACATTTTAACAACAACTTGATATTAAGTTGATGAACTTTAGTTGTAAAACGTTCTTCACGGCCATGTAACTGTTATACATTTTATGAAATGCCTTTATGGCGAGGGTGGTTACTAATATAACACGTGTCATTAAGTTCCGATGAGGCAATAAAAGATTCAAGCACTCACCATGGTGCATCTAAATATCTAACTACCCTCACTATTATTTGCTTGTGAGCATTATTAAATTTGTTTAAGGTATCCGGATACGTTCGAAAACCCATTTTTGACCGAAAATCATAATTTTTTTATTGTCTTATCTGAAAGCCTATTGTTTTCAGTTTTCAAAACAGTTTTTGTTTTACATCTATGATGATCAGAAGTGAAATTAGAGACATTTTAGTAGAACTTGACAGTTAAAAATGGAGTGGTAAATAATACGATAAAGAAGCGTTTTTCATTGTTTTTACTTAAGATATTTAAATTTTATTGCTTATTTTTGTTTTATACTATTTTACATATACCATGTATTATTTTGAAAGATTTTCAGTGTGATTTTCTTTGTTTTCTATGACATTGTTGCAAATTTAGGTAATTTTGAATCATTGCAGTATCTTCATTCTCCCTTAATGATGTAATTTTTGATAATAAACGTAGGAAAAGTACATAAATTGTACTTATGATCAATAACAATCACTAAAAGTATCTCTAGATCAACTAATAGGCATTATAAAGTTATTTGACTGAAAAACAATATTCAAATCTATCGATGGCGGCTGAATGATAGAAAACGATAATGACACATAAGGCTCAAGATAACGACTAAAAAAAATTTCCAATCAGAAAATTTTTAAAAATTTGCTAAGCTGGCAAAAACTAAGGACTAGCCTACAAAACTGGGGAGTATTGAAGAAAAATTCTTTTTTCTTCTCATTGTAAATTAAAAACATAAACTTTAAACTCATTTTTCTCGAAATGTGATTTTTTGCAAAATTTTCATTTTTCAAACACGATAACTAAATTTCAACTTAAAATATTCGTCTCAAATTTGGCATACATATTATTTATTATATTGTCTAGGTGCTGAACCAAAATAAAAGTGAAATAATGCTCCATTAAAAAGTTATGTATCTTTTAAGGTTTGAAAAAAGGCCAAAATTCTTTAAAAATTCATGATTTCGCACTAAAACTCTTATAATTTACATGTTTTTAGATACATTGCAAAACTTTTGCTTCAGGACCTAGCCAATAGTTGAAGGATTATATATGCTGAAGGATTTCTCATTTTGAACATTTCTTTTTGAACGAGGGTGTTTGAAAAAAGGTCAAATTTAGTGCAAAAAAATCTAAGTTTTTTCAGATTTTTAAACATATATTTAATTCATTTAACTTTTTTCTATGATTTATTAAGTTTTAACATAAATGTCATATAAAAATAAAAAAATATTGCTTCAAATACCATTATTTAAAAAAAGGCCTCCGAACGTAGTCGGATACCTTAAACTAGACTCGATGAATACGAAGAAAGTTAACATTTAAATTAAGAAAACAACTTTTATTTTGTCAAACATTATTTAAATAAAACTATTAAAAAAAGAATTAACTTGAGGTAACAAAGTTGATCAACAGCTCGTTGACTGGAAGTTGACAGGTGCAGAGCGAGAGAGAGACTTCTGTCCTTGCTTCTTATACATATGTAGTTGGAGTCATTTCGGCGCAAGCGCAAAAAGCACGATGCTCGCTGTTGCCACACCTTCAAATGCACATTAATGTATCTCTATTTATCATAATCGAAACCATTACCCCTTTGGTAATGTTCTGTCTTTCAGATAGAGCTTCTCCCATTTTCTTCCTCTAATAACTTGCTGTTTTCCAATAAGCACAACTACCTGTTTTGCTATTGCACCCTATACTTATGTATGTATATGGGGTGGAATTATGATTCTAGTGGCATTATTCCGTATTGTAGGACCTTTGAGATTTCTGGTAAACGTGTATGTCAGGAGATATCAGATATAAAGTAGATAGTGGCGGTTGTTGAATGAAACAGAAACAACAAAACAAGTAACTTCTTTCTGTGGATTCCTGTAAGCTGGCTTTGCACGCATGGATCCAGTTTTTGTCGACAGAAGTGTTAGTTTAGCCTACATATACAGTCAAATGTATGAGAGACTGAGTACATGTCACAAAGTACAATTTTCAGATGGTGCAATGATTTTTACACTAATCACTAAGTGTGGTTGACCCGTTCCAACCATGTCAGTTGTACTCGCATGTCCATGATTAAAAGCACAATTAACTGCATCATTGGAAAAGTGAACGACATGGCATATACCCAGTCCCAAAAGCATTTTTTATTCAACTGTAACTGTTGATTCCACTGATATCTTCTGCTGGCAAAAACAGGATTACTACGCGCTGAGTCTGTTTCGAGGAATGTGTTGTGTAAAATACTCAGATGCTAAATCCTTTTATTTTGTAAGGTCGGCTGGTGAGAAAAGTAGAAGGACTGAAAAAGCATAAGAAAGACGCAGTTCGGGTCCGCGCCGTAGATTTTTCGTGAAAAAGTCGGGATAAATCAAAAAACTAGTATTTCGTATTGACATGTAATTCAATTATCAATCTCTTTAATACAATATTAACGTAGAGTAGTATAATGATTACAGAACAGATAAATTACAAGCTACAACAGAGCGTTGTTACATGCGATAAACTTCTGATTTATCTATTCTGTAACCATAATACTACTCTGCGTAAATATTGTATTAAAGAGATTGATAATTAAATTGCATATTAATACGAAATACTTATTTTATGATTTTATCCCTACGTTCTCAGAAAATTCTACTGCGCGGACCCGAACCACGCCTTTCTTATGTTTTATTTAGAGTAGCTTTTGATGGCGCCATCTATTGACAGTATATAGAACTACATTTCGCGTATGCGCAGTAAAACATTACTTACTGCAAATGCTCATATTTCCCGTAATATTCAAATTTTAATACAATGTTTCTTTTACGTATTTTCAAGTATTCTGTAAGTTTCGTACCATTCGAAAGAAAACTCTGCATGTTATAATAAAAAAACATGCGGAGTTTGAAATGTTCAATACGGATTTTTACTTATATTCTGATAAATATTTTTATTGTCTCACTTTGGGTCCTAGTAATACTCCTCAGGCTCTTTAAACTGACACCAGTATGAACCTCCTAGCTAAACGCGTTTCAACGCTACACTTATTTATAACATTACATAAATCTAATTCATAACAATCACGCGCATGCGCCTACACTGGTACGATGACGTCACAGGCACAACAAATACTATGCGACAAACTCTTACAGATATGACAAATCCGTTGTGGGGTCAACCATTCTTTTCGCATTATTAGTTATTAGCGATTCAAATCTGACGGTATTTTGTCACACAAGAATGTTCGACCGACTATCACTGTAACGAGCGGAAAGATGTTTCCACGTCAAAAAAGTTGATGGCATTACTCATTAACCTTCCATCTGCAGGGTAACACATCCACCCTGAAATACATCCAGAGAGAAACTCGACTTAGGCTTGCACAAGTGTCTCGGAAAAGTTAGTCATCTTTGACACCTAAACCGCTGTGGTTACAGAATGGTGCTTAAATTAAATAATAACATTGTGGAGAGTTCTTGGCAAGTTGAATGCCAAGAGAGAGACAGAGGAGAAGAGAGACACTGGGATTTGCAGAATTGGAGACAAATAGTTTGGAAGGAGGGCCAAGATATGTGGAGTTGAAGTAGTGAAGATACTCCAATCAAGTCAACCGAAGATTCTTGACCTTAGAGAGCAAAAATCCGATCGGAGAAGATGACTGTTGACGCCATGCTGTAAGAGACAGAGGAGAAGAGAGACACTGGGGTTTGCAGAATTGGAGACAAATAGTTTGGAAGGAGGGCCAAGATATGTGGAGTTGAAGTAGTGAAGATACTCCAATCAAGTCAACCGAAGATTCTTGACTTTAGAGAGCAAAAATCCGATCGGTAGAGAGAACTGCTTACGCCATGCTGTAAGTGACTCCATTGTGGCGACATCTCTCGACATGGCTGTAATCCCAGATAAGTCCCTCCTTTTAATTTATCTAAGAAATCAATAAAAAAAAATAACAGCAGACCCCGGTAGTAACTTAGATGGATAACTTAGACTGAAGTACTATTTCCTACCAGCTAGACTACTGTCTTCTTGTATTAATTGTTCTTATCTGGCTTGTAAATAAGGTTTTATTCATTTCTGCCATGTAGAATAATGCTTCTAAAACCATATTTCCCTTTTCATTTTGACGTGTCTTTATTTTTATTCATTTCTGCCATGTAGAATAATGCTCCTAAAACCATAGTTTCCCTTTCATTTGGACATGTCTTTATAATTTTTCATTTTTTTTTCAACATTTAGATGTGTTTTTAGCATTATCATTAGTTTAACTAATTTTTTTATGATTAATTCCTCAGGTTACCTGGAAACCATCCAGAGATGAGTCTTCTTTGGGCCCTGTTGAAAGCATTCTGGCCTTGGATTACAGGAGTAATACTTATGGACATTTTCTCTGCAATTATACTACTTGTGCCACCACTTCTCTTAGAGTAAACATAACATTTTATACATAATATTTTTTAAATTTTTCTGCATCTTTTACCAGAAATAATAATCCAGCGATTTTAGAACACTTGAATTTCACTAACAATAACGGAAAATATCCATTCCCATATGCTACAACTAAATGGACCCTCCCGCTCAAGCCTCCATAATGCTTTTTGCTTCCATATATATATATATATATATATATATATATATATATATATATATATATATATATATATATATTTGCTCCATTTTTTATTCGCTTCTAGCTATTTTTTTTGTTTTGTGTTTGTGTCTCTCAATCACCTCCCAAGATACTAGTACATAAAGTTTATTCATTGCTGTTGCACTCATTCTGAGTAAAACTGCCTCGGCACTAACACTCTAATAACCTCTAATGTCAGTCTGCATCTGTTGTTATCTGTTGAATTTCTTACATAATGCTTTTTGCCAACTTTCAGACTAGAAAATAAAAATTAATATCTTTAATTATGTCTCCCAGACGAAAAATAGTTAATTGTTATGCGGACAAAACATATGTTTTCTGTATTCAGCTGTACCTTTCCTACATTAGCATCAAATTCCACCCGATACAAGATTTTGATACACGTAATCAGTGGCTTAGCTGCAACTTTGCAACATGCTGCCCTTCCTTTGCAAGTTACATAGGGCACATAAACCTCAAAATAAAAGAATAAATTCCAGGAGAGAAAGCATTTTATTAGGAATGTAATTTATCCTTTGATTCTCTGGGTCTCTGCAGATAGGTTGCGAAATAAAGCGTCTAACACCCATCTTTCTTTCACTTATCGGCAATTTACCGACAAAGGGAGAAAAATACGAATCAGTTACCTTAGTTTTTTTTATGAGCACAGTGATTCAGCAAGTGCCGCTGAATTTCTTAGTTACAATATTGTTTTCCTGCATGCCTGATTTGCCGACCATTTCGAAGTGCCACTCGGGACAAACTGCACCCGTTAGCCACGCCACTGCACATTATTAACAATTTTACACGACAAAGATAAATAATTCTGCTAAATTATCTTTTTCTTCCTTCTTTTTTGAAGTATGAAAATTTCATAAAAATCAATTATATGTTAGTAATGAATTTCTTTCGGGGGCATACTGCGACGAAAAAAAATTAAAGATTTTCTTGCTTTTATTTAAGTAAAGGTTTCAAAGAATTTCCCCCATTAATCATTCACTTGTAATTTTGTTCTTAAAACTTTATTTAGATAGATAAAATGTATTAAATAGTACTGTCTGCAAAATAAAATACTGAGAAATGGACTGAGATAACAAATATTTTTTTAAGAAAACCAAAAAATATTTCTGCGTTAGAAGCAACAAATTTAATCCTAATTTTTGATTAATGTGTTTAAATAAAAATATGAGTGGCCTTCTATTTTATTTAAATGCCTGCTATTTATTTGTTTAGTCTTTCTGTTCTCTTCCTGCCCAAAAGTCTTATGATACTCCAATAACTTTTTGCTTTGCATTGTTTGCTTAAATCATATTTTCTTTCTTTTATCCCCATATTGATCCATTTTTCTTTAAAATAAAAATATCTTTTAGTTAAATATCTATTGTTTTGCCTGTAAATTGATTAAAAATAACTACCCATTATGCTTCAGGGAATATATTTTTGCACTTTGTTCTTTCATATTTACATTTATTCAATACTAGCCGCCTTTGTCGATCAGCTTCATCGCTGGAAATAAAATTTCAACGGAATCTCTTATTCACAATTTTATATTCAAGTTTCTCTTAACAAAGTAGTTTTAAACTTAAAATTGAGATAAACATTTAACCCGCGTTCTTTTCGTAGCCTGGCGTTTGTTTTGTAATACGTATTTGATTTCAACATTAAATTCGCGCAGCACATTTTACGTCCAGCAGCATGCTAATTGGCTTAAAACAAGCTGATAAAAAGAATTAAAATATTGCAAAATAATCTTTCAGTTGAATGGATTATTTCATTATATACTAACTATCTTGACTATGTTATCAAATAAAAGAAGAAAGTAAAATCCAGTAAGATATTAAGCTTAGAAGCTTTCAACAATGGAAGGGAAACGCGCAAATAAATATTTATTTAAACAATGAAAACGGTTTGAAATGCGTTGCAACAATGAAAAGTATTGTTGTAAATTATACCAAAAAATATTTTTACAAATATGTTAAAATTAGTGAAAAAATCGTACGACAACTTAATTGATATCATTGAAAAGATGAATTTTTTTTTTAAATTTTCAGATGGTGTAAAAATAATTTTTGTTCTGTAATTTTTTCGAAAGTTAATAAGAGAAAACGCCAAAATGTCGCTTAATTTTTCATTAATTAAAATTTTAATTAAAATTTCATGAAAAGAGCTCCGAGGTGCACATTCCCATCCTTCAAAGTATGTTTGTACCAAATCTCGTAGCTTTAGGTATAGCGGTCTGCCATGTAGAGGACCAACACACACACATTCTCCTTTATTATTAGTAGGCTTTTCAAAGACAGTTCTTCACAGATTCTTAACTGTGGAATTTAGTAGTGTGTAACTGTTTTATATATGTTTTTCCTATGGTTATTTACATATAATTTATTCTTACAATTTTTATATTCTTATTGGATCATTTTTATCGTAAATTTCTTATTGAAAAATTATTTCTTATTCTATATTAATTAACGCTTAGTTTTAGTTGTTAGTTTAGATGTTTTGTTTTATTTTGTCCGTATTTTTCTAAATTTTCTGTATGTTGCCATGTATATTGTTTGTACTTGATTTTTGACACTGTGTTTTTTATGTTTTGTCTTGTATGTTTTGTGAATCTTCCCTACAGGCTTTCATGCGCCGTAAGCCATTTTGGGTAGGCAAGTGAATAAGGTTAAATAAATAAATATGCCTTCCTATTTATTCGTAGTAAATGTTAATTCATGAATTCACTACCAATAATATGAATACAGCAATATGGATTTTTAAAAATATCATAAATAGCAATAATAAAACTAACACTTCGACTTTTCTTTATCAAAACCACGGAAGAACACGATTGCGCAGAAGATTCGTTGTATATAAAGATCGAGTGCGTTAAATCCTTAGAGCAAGGGTTCCCAACAATTATTTCCTCGAGTACCCCTAAATTAATCTTTATATTTTCGCGTACTCCCTACTGTCACATCCTTCCCTCCCACCACCAACAATATGAATACAGCAATATGGATATCAGTCTATGCCAGGGGTTCTCATACTTTTTTCCCCTCGCCTACCCCTTGATTATTATTTTTGCTTTGGCACACCCCTTAATTATTATTTTTGCTTTGGTGTACCCCTTGATTATTATTTTTGCTTTGACGTACCCCTTGATTATTATTTTTGCTTTGGCGTACCCCTTGATTATTGTTTTTGCTTTGACGTACCCCTTGATTATTATTTTTTCTTTGGTTGATTGTCCCTTGATTATTATTTTTGCTTTGGCGTACCCTTTGATTACTATTTTTGCTTTGGCGTACACCCTACTATCATATCCAACTCTCCCCCCTCAACCATCCGTCTATGCAAAGGAGTTTTTACCAATAATGCTAAGGTTGGCTGAAGTTAGCTTAAAAGTGACGTGACTCGAATTAATAACATTTGCAGAGCTTATTTTTGATTTTGCATTTTATTCAATTTTTACAATGGTATTAGTCCAACGCCAAAGCAAATGCAACCAATATTGTAATTATTTCGTTTTAAATTATAAAGATAGCTAAAAAATGCACTTCGTAATAATCAACTTTTCAAGTGGTATAGTTATTAAATACGTAGCAAGTGTTCACTTGGAGAAACAAAATTCTAATTCTCTAACTTTTTCAATTCCTCTTGTTTTCTTGCTTCCGCCATTAACAACTTTGATTTGGCGTACCCCCAAATAGTTCTTCGCTTACCCCTAGGGGTACGCGTACCACGGGTTGGGGACCTCTGCCCTAGAGGATCGAATGTCCTCCTACTGGTGTGATGCAGAAATTTGGAGAGTGGTTGCTGTCTGAGGTGTCATCCTTGTCGTCTGATCACAGCTCAAAATTGAGTCCCCAGAATAGATAGCCCTCGTACAGCTTCAAAGCGGAACATTAAACTAACTAAACTTGAAATTTTCATATATTTAATTATATGTTTGTAACATCTTTTATTTATTTATTGGATATGCAATAGAACCCCGGTAATCCGAACTAATTGGTCTGACCTCTGTTCTGATTCCGGGGAATTCGGATTATCCGAGAAATTCGGTAAAATACTCTCGATATACCAAATACAGTAGAGTATATTTACTCTGGGTGCTCTGGGAAAGTATACGGAAAAGAGCTCGCGGCGATTCGCACGGTACTGTGGCAAACAAGTTGATGGTAAAAAGAAGATATCTGAGTTTAGTTCTATTTATTAAGGTGCTGTATTCATTCTTGGGAGTAAGGAATAATTCATAGTTAAGTTAGTAAGTTAGGAATAATTCATTATATTTGTTTCTGATTCGTAATAGTTATTTTTCCTTCATTTTTTAGCAAAAAGTTTTTAGAAAACTTAAAAAAGGGTGTTCGGATTATCCGGAATTTCGGATTTCCGGGGTTCTACTGTATTAGCATATGAAGAAATTCAAGCCTTCCAAGTTACTATTATATATGATAAACGCCTGTGTGCTCTGCAATTTCTCTTTGTAATAAAAAAATTTTAGCAAAATATTCTGACCTCAGTGATCTGCTGAATTGATATTTGGTTATTTGATACCACTTTTAGAGCATAAACGCTTTTATCATTATTTTGGGAAAATTCTGAACCAAACAGATGCAGTCTAAATATTTTATTTTTTAATTGCTTCTTAAAAACTTCTCAAGACCGATATATTAATAATTTATTAAACTGTGTTTTTAATACTGCTTGATTATGCATTATTTATTCTCACTCCAATCAATACATCTGAAATATTTATTAATAAATAATATAAAATCTTAGATGTATAGAAGAATCATTTTAGTGCAGATAAAACATTATTATTTTATTCTTTCCAGCCGAATTATTGATTTTACCACCGATGACTTCTATTCTTGGAGAGGAGCTTTCTATGCTGTTTTGATTTTCTTGATTGATTTCGTTGGGAAAATGTTATCGAACAATTCCCTCCATTTAATGTTTATTTCAGGTATTCAGTTCCAATCTGCTTTAATGGGAGCCATTTTTAGAAAAGTAAGTAACTTTAAAGTATGCTTAACAATTTTTGAATAAGCATCGGTTAATATTAATTAATATTCATAGCTAGTACCGAAAACCTTTAATGATCTTTACAGTGACATAAGACAATTTCTGATTTGATAAAAAAAAATGGAAGGAAGGAATGGATTGACAGGTTTCTACATAATCAAGATGGTTTAAAAACTAATAAATTCTAATTTTGTGCTTGTGTTAAACACTGGAACCTAGGGAATCCAAATTAATTAGCTGAAGAGCAGTATCCTCCATCACCTTCTGATGAGGTTTATGCCTTGCCTTCCTATTAATTTATTTATTACCTACGCCGACCCACACGCCCATAGGATATGGGGCATTTTAACGGTCGGCGGGAATTCCTATGAAGTTATGGTCCCTTTTGATGCAGTGGCGTAGTAAACAGGGGCCTAGGAAGATGTAGATGCCCTTATTAATTTATTTATTACCCACTCACCCATAGGACATGGAGCATTTTAACGGTCGGCAGGACTTCCTATGAAGTTATAGTTCCTTTTGATGTAGTGGCGTAGAGAACAGGGGCCTAGGTAGGTATAGATGACTTTATTAATTTATTTATTACCCACGTCGACCCACTCACCCATAGGGCATGGAGCATTTTACCGGCCGGCGGGACTTCCTATGAAGTTATGGTTCCTTTTGATGCAGTGGCGTAGTAAGCAAGGGCCTAGGAAGATGTAGATGCCCTTATTAATTTACTTATTACCCACTCACCCATAGGACATGGAGCATTTTAACGGTCGGTGGGACTTCCTATGAAGTAATGGTTC
>BGPR01008502.1:12464-34779 GCA_013235015.1 Araneus ventricosus | reverse complement strand
ATTGAAGAATTTATTTACATTTACAGGACAAGCAAATGGAAATGAAAGATTTACGCTTGAAACTTATGAATGAAATTCTCAATGGCATAAAAGTAAGAGCTTTCCTTCTTTACTTTTAAGTATTTATACATAGAAATTGCTAATCATTTATTGTTTATGATCACATTAAACATTTCCACAGATTTTAAAATTGTATGCTTGGGAAATACCATTTGCTGGGAGAATTTCCAAAGCAAGAAATGATGAAATTAAGTGGATTCGTTATAATTTCTTCACCTTCTTATTGACGGAATTCGTTTATAATTGTACTCCATTCATGGTAAGTTTCCTTTTTATTTCTGCTCTATAAAAAGCATATTATGTCCATCTTATTTTTTACTCGGGATCAATATTTTATCATAAGTCCGCTTCCATTTTTTTCCTACAAATATTGATACCAACCCCAACAAACGTAAATCTCCTTTGCATAATTTCTTGTTGAATAAACATTTTAAAATCTAGCCATTTTATTCCCTTATAACAATATAGTTTGAATGAAAACGTGAGAAGTTTGAACAAAGAACATTTATTTTGAACTTATAAATATTATACCGTACAATAACTAATAAAACTTCACAATGAACAATTATACTTTACAGAATTTTCCCGACTTTCTGATTAAAATGTAAACTTAAAAAAAACTTTAGAACGAACAAAATGTTAATAAAAATATACATTTCAAAATAAAGCATCAAAAGACGAAAAGACAGAGAGAGAGAGAGCAATACAAAAAAACGACTTTTTTTCTGACGTTCATGATTTAAAAGCGGTATCATGCGCTATGCGATTCGTCTGCCAACGAATGAGGTTTGGGAAAATTTAAAAAATCGTTAAAAATCAGTAAAGTTACAAAGCAGTATCAACTTACCCTTTTTAGAACGGGGATATTCTGGACTTTACAATGATATAAAAATAAAGGTTCTCCGATGAGAATATATGCAGAAAATTTGCGAAAATACGCAACCATTTAATGTTAAATAAATAAAAACCTAATACGAATTTTTAAATAATTTTTACTGCGCGGCGTTACCTTCCTCTTGTTTAATCCATCGCTGAGCCAATTTTTTTTCCCGGTAACTCAAATGGTCTCAGCGTGCACAGAGTTGGAAAAAAAACGAACATACATTCATTGGGAAAAATAACCCTTTTATACATTTTTTACAAAATCTATAAAGTTGCTTCCCTGGTATGCTAATCTTGGAGAGAAATTTGGCGACCTTGACGACAGATTTGGCGATTTGGCGGCAAAGTTGGTGACTTTGGCGACAAAAGTCATTTTCTAGAAAGTCTTTGAACTGTCAACCTATTTCCATTGGCTTCATGAACTATCTGGAGATTACGTCACTTCCTGTTGAAAAAATATAAAACCAAGCTCTCAAGCCAAGAGCAGTTTGTTGGATTTTGATCAGCAAGCAGACTGGTGAGCTAATAAGTTGAGAGCTGTGTTGAGATTTATTGATAATCTCTGTTGTGAATTTTTACAAGTGCTGTTTTAATACTTGTGCTACGTTTCTTTGCTTAGAATATTTGTAAAGTAAAGAACTTTATTTTTTTTTAAATCTTGCTTGTTAGACTGCATTCACGTACACCCACAAGACGGTTTTGTCACAATATGTATAAATAGGTTAAATCAAAATTCATTGTTATTGCCTACTGTCTGATTTGAAAATAAATATTCTGTTGAACTAGAAAATCACCCCTCATGGTATAACGGGTACAAATTGCCTCTTCATTCCAGAGATTTCCCGTCAAATCTGACGTGTTTAAATAGATATATATGCGTGTGAAACGTTTAACATTGATTGAAAACAAATAAAATAAACATATGTATTATGACAGGAAATATATTTTATTTGCATATTCCTTTATTCAAAAAACCTCTTGGTAAACAACATACCGTGTGAAGTAGTTTTCGCTGTTTAACAATTTTCCTTGTACTTCAGATGTCTTTGTGTAAATTTTATCGTTGCCAAAAAATATTATCAAATTATATCATCACGATTGCAATAAATAATGAGATGCATCGTGGCGTCCAAACTATATCACGCGCATGATATACCACTGACGTAATTTACTACTTTCTACTGAAAAACGGAAATTTGAAATTTATGATTATTATAATTTAAAATTTCTCGGGAACTATTGATCATTGCGAGATAAATAAATTTTATATCAATCGATCGAAAATTTTATTTCACTATTTTAGAGCTATTAAATTTGAAATTAGGACGACAATTACTCTTTTAGATTTAAAATTACTGAAATTTAAGTTCTGGAAAAATGAAATAATGCTGTTTAACGTCTCGCAGTGCTATGGCTCGAGTTTTATTGCTGATGACGTCAGAGCGTTATCGAGAGATCTGGGCTATTATATTAGTAATACCAAAATTCATTAGCAGAAGTTTGTTGGAATGATCTATTACATTAAAAAAGAAAATGAGGGATCACTTGGAACTGATCAAGAAATTAGAATTTTGCAATACTTTTTGAATTTAAGATGGATTTTCATGTGAGAGATTTTAAATTGTGCGGATCAACTTTAAAGTGTGAAAATTCTAAGCATTTTATTTTTCTGTATGATTTCTCTTTCATCAATTTCAGGTATCCATCGCAGCTTTTGCGACATTTCTGCTGACAGACCGTAATAATGCTCTGAGTCCTACTAAAGCTTTTGTAACTTTAGCATTGATGGGGCAGCTGAGATACGCTCTCTTTCAATTACCTGATGCTGTAGCTGATCTTATACAGGTAATTGGGCTTTAAATACTTCATTGATTTCTCATCTCACTTATATTTGCTTTTGTTTTCTTTAATGATTATTTTTTGTCAATTTCAGTTCAATATATCTTTAAAAAGGCTAAGAAAATATTTTGGCTGCGAAAATAAGGATGAAAAAGTTGTTGGAACTGACCCTGACAGAGGTAACTTTGGTATTCAGTTTTATAGGAATATTGAATACACCAGCGGGAGTGACCTCCCCTAAACTTCCTCGTATACTTCTCAAACATTTGTCATTTCCCTTCCCCCCTGCGTGGATAAAAAATTTGAACCTATTCATCTATTTGAACCCAGAATTCAATGACTATCAGAAGGTTTATCATTGTAGATTATAGTGATAGTAAAATATTTAGGTGAAGAATCATATTGAAAGAGATGCGTATGTATTAAAACTTAGCAATATTTATTTTCTATCAAACTGTAGCCAATGCAAGCTCCGTGTGCGGAGGAGAAAACAGGAGAAGACCTTGTTCGTTAGCTTGCGCATGCGCAGAGATTGCTTCTAGTACGCAAGTAGAACAAGGACAAAGTGACGTAATCCTTCCGCGTGCACAGAGATTGCTACCAGCATGCATGCGTATGGAGAATCGAATTAGAAAAATTATTTATGCAATTTGAACGCTTTTTCTTTACCGACTCAAACGAAATTTGGGCACAGATCTATAATTAATGTTACCTACCATCATACCAATTTTTATTTATCTAAGACAAAGGATTTAGGAGATATAATTTTTAAAATTATGCGATTATACAGTCCGACAGACAGTCAACCCTTCTTTGGATTTCGTCCAAACTTTGAACGGACCAACATTCGTGGTGATAAAATTGTGTACCAAATGTTATCTATCTAGCTATTCAAGTTTTTGAGTTATAGCGTTCACATGAACGCGGACAGACAGAAAGACAGACTTCCCGTAGACGGATTTTATCCAAAATTTGATAGAAACTACAAATTATGTGTAAAGATCACATACCAAATTTCATCCCTGTATCTCTAATAGTTTTCGAGTTATCGTGTTCACAGACACACAGACATAATTCCAAAATTGTGTTTTTCGGACAAAGGAAGATCTAAAACGTGGAGATTCGTCAAAATCTCGAGTTCGAATTTTTTGACGATTACAATATTTTCTCTTTTTGTACTTCGTATACGAGAAAGTAAAAATAATTATAATGGACACAAAATAATAAATATTTGTCAAAAATTCAAGCTATTCGAGGATATATAAGAAAGTAAGTTTCTCTATTTGTAAATTGATTACATCATTACATTAAAATATAAATTGCTTACATCATTACATTAAAATGTAAATTGCTTGCATGATTACATTAAAATGTAAATTGCTTACATCATAGATAGGGATAGTTACTCATTGGAGTTGAAGTTCCTATTGCTACAAAAATCGTCTCGTGCGTGTACGTGAATGCAGTCCGACAAACAAGATAATGAAAAATAATAATTAATCTTTATTCCAAGAAAAGTTCAGCAAAAACACTAAAGTAAAACAGGTAACAAAACTGAACAGTATAAATTAACAACAGAGATCACCAATAAGTCTCAGTCACAGCACTTTCAATAGCGCTCAAATATTTCTCAGTTCACCAGCTTCATTTCTGATCAAAGTCCATCTGACTCGCTTGGTTTGAGAGCTGGCTTTTATACCTTTTCAACAGGAAGTGACGTCAATACATAGGAAGTGATGTAATCTGTAGAAAATTCTTGCTATTTCTGGCTCCCAGTAGAGATACGACCACAGTTCAGGATTTTTCTAGAAGATTCCTTTTACCACCAAAGTCGCCAAAATGGTAGCCAAGCTTGTCGCCAATATTAGCATGTCAGGGAAACAACTTTACAACTTCGTAACACTCTGTTATTTATTCCCTCAAGAATCAATGTGTATACATTTGCCATGCATTTAAAATGGCCAGCAGACTCAGCAAATGATTCAAGCAAGAAATGTGAACAGTAATTAATTTTTTGAGGTCTAAAGTAATGCCGCCATCTGAAATCCATCGTGAAATTACTGCGGTAGACAGTGCTGGTGTTATTACTGAACAAAATGTTAGGAAATGGTATCATAATTTTCAAAATAGAAAAATTAGCGTTTTTGATGAAGAAAGAACAGAACAACCTTCAACTTCTGTAAGTCATGCTGTTCACCTTCATTCAATGATAAAGCTTATCAGACAATTGAATCTTCATCAATTATCGAAACAATCTCATCTTTAATATGTTTCAGCAATGGAATATTTTTCATAAGCGTCTAAGCTATATGGAAAGGTTAGTAGTAGGTACATCAACTATTAGTGAATCTGAAAATTTATTAGTTTAAGACCTTATTTGAAATGTGTAAGCTTGCATGTATGCTTTTTAAAACCGAATAAATCTACTATCCAATTTATTGCTATTTTACATCATATCATGTATATGTTTCTGTAATTTCAAGTATAGATTCATGCAATATTTTAGGTGAAGCCATTACAGTGAAAGAAGCTTCGTTTTCCTGGACATCTGATTCAGACTGTGTGCTGAAGGATATCGATTTGCATGTTCCTGTAGGCAAGTTGATTGCTGTTGTTGGACCTGTTGGCTCTGGAAAATCGTCCTTGCTCTCTGCCTTGTTGGGGGAATTATACAAGAGGAGTGGGTCAGTGGATTTAAAGGTCAGTGAATAAAATCATGTCTTTTCTGATATGTAAGTGTATGCGTGTTTGTTTATAAAGGGACACCTAAATGGAAAGCAGATTTTTGCTGTGGCAGCATTGTGTCATATGTTTGCTGACCGAGCATGGAGTGGTGGTAGACCAGCTCTGCCATCCAAAAAAGATTATTCTCCCATGAAGGTCAAAAAAAGTGATGTTCAGTTTCTTTTACAATGATGACGGATCTCTACTCATCAACTGGCTGGAATGAGAAAAAACAGTTAAAGATCAAATGTGCTGTAGCATGTTGCCGAATTTTTCCGAATCCGATTTTTTAAATTACTAGGTCGAAGAGAGCAAAGTCCGTTATGATCGTGTTCAATCGAGTTTACGTCTTGGGTCTAAAACACTGATTTTTCATCCCTAATGCCAAACCAAACCAAAAAACAGAGAGAGGAGTTTTGAATAATTAAAACAAAAGCACGATGTGATAACATTAGAGAAAAGTAAGAATAATTATTTTACGTACCAAAAGGACGGATGTTGACGTGGCAGTGTTTGCGGAGGGTCACGGTACAGACTGGCGTTGAAGGGGTGTGAATAGAGTATCGAGTAACAGTTTTCGCGCTTAACTTTGGCTGTTACCAGCGGAGTGTAGTATGTTGGGAACGATGAAGATTAAATGGAAGTGCGATAACGATAGAAAGCGAAGAGAAATAGTGGAAGAAATCAGTAAAATATCAAAAACCAGTGAAAAATGTTTAAAAGATGCGTTTTCGAGGTTTTTCGTATCCTTTCGAATTTTATATATATATATATATATACCGTTTTCTGGAGAAATTATTGGTCTATCCGATTCCGGAATTACTTTTCGTCTCACTTTATTACGGAGGGAAGAATGACAGTTTTAAAAGCGACCGATAAAGATTTCCGCCACGACCAGCCATCCTTCGAAGTCCTCTGCACTATAGATGCTTAACAGGGGAAGGCCAATCATTCATTTTGGCATTTTAATTAATATTTTTAACTAATTTTAATTTTGGAATTTAAATGGTCAAAATGGATTCCTTGGATTATTTCCCATTTTTTGGTACATTCGGCGCGCATCTGCGTTCAGCGGTTAATGAGAGGATAGACTCACATACATTCATACATACATACACGCACACAAACACGCACACAAACACACACACAAACACGCACACACACAAACACGCACACATAAATACATACATACTTGGCCCTCGCATAATAGCCCCCCATTATGAGCGACGATCACCATTTTACCGGGGTACGGCCCGTCTTCGGAGGTGGACCCTAAGAGCCACACCACCATTAATATACCCACAGGGGAAGCGAGTTCCTGCTTACTTATCTGGCAGCAACTCATATCCGTATATATACGGTGCCCCCCCCCCCCGGGGGGGAGCCACAAACTGTATGTGAGTAGTTTAAACTTGACGATAATCTTTGCTCCGTTTTGATAATAAGGGCCTTGAAAATCAAGTAGTGCTTAAAGTAACGTTTGCAGAAAAGAGTTGATATTATTTAAACAAGACATCCCCTTCTTGATAATTTACACTTTCAAGCCCATTTTTATTTATCTTCTTTCAGCAATCATACCACTTTCACAAAAATAATACGTAATATTGCTTTAAGAATTGCAACTGTGGATAGATTTATCTTATCATACGTCATTATGGGAATAAAAAATGTTTTGATGATGTGTTAATTTTATTCATTTTAACATTCATTCAGATGTAGTATTTTGATAAAAATTTCTCTATAAAGCCGCTATTTTTGCTGCTTAATTTTAAAAATTATCTTTTGTAGTATTGTAAGTTTTTGGATCCTATTTTGAATATAAGTTAAAATTTTCAGTTCATTAATTGCTTGTGTTTTCTTTTTAGGGTTCTATTGCCTACGTGCCTCAGGTGACGTGGGTTCTCAACAGATCTCTAAAAAATAATATTTTGCTAGTAAAACATATGGTAGAGGAGAAATATAACAAAATTGTGAACTTGTGCTGTTTGAGACCCGATTTGGAGATTCTGCCTGCTGGTGATGAAACAGAAATCGGAGAAAAGGTATTATCCTGTTATACCTACTTTTGTATATTTGATATTTATACAATTATTTCTCATAATCTGTATATATAAAACGCTAAGGTAAGTGGCACAGAAAAGAGGTTAATTTCTCCTTTGCCGATGGCAACGATAGATTTGTTTACGAAACTAAACCGGTAGCCTCCTCCATGTTAGGCATAACTTCATAGTCATAGCCTGTTACTATATTCGTTCTGGTGTAAAATAACGTTTTCTCAAAAAAATTAGTTTAAGATGAAGGATTCACAATTCAATTTCTTACAATATAATGAAGCTTATTCAAAAGAGATCAGTTAGAAATGAAGAATATGGGCTTAGGCGACCCAGAGAACGTTTAGATCTACGTCAAAATAGTTTAAGGCAGCAAAGATAAAATCTTGTCAATTAACAAATTGAGGTGAACATCGTGGAATTTTTCTGTTGAGAATATTGTACATTGTCTACTTTTCTGTTACGCGCACACCACTTGGAGCCTTTATTTGTCTTGGCATATTTTCTTGGAGCGCTGAATCTCCAGTTTTTCTCTATAGTCCAGTCAACGAAGGCCAAAAATCGACGAATAGAGAAAAAAATGGTGTAGTTTTGAAATTTGGCACAGTTGTTGGGGGTAGTGTCCTAAACGACATACTAAAAGTCCCCGCCTGAGGAAGGTGCGCGGGGGGTACAGGAGGGGTTTAAAGGGGTCGTTTTCAGTTTTTCTTAAATACCTTTAAAACTATAGGTTCTATCAAAACACACTCAGTTACAAAATTAAACTACATACAATTTCCTACAAAAAGAGTCTCACATTGTTTTCCTAGCATCAATAGTTTAGAAGATACAGGGGGATTTAAAAATTAATATTTCTGAAATTCCTTATTGTAATGGTAAAATCGATTAAAAGTGCTGAATCAACAACCCTCATAATAACCTCATTCTTATATAATAATTATACAAGGGAAGTATTGCATGTGTCCGAGCGGGGGGGAGTGATAAACACATTTGATGAATAATAATGCTCCTTCCTCAACTCACATCCGTTCCCCTTCACAAGTTTCCTTCTATTCGTAGTCCAATCAACGAATTGTAAATTTTGAAAAAAGGTATAATTTTGAAATTCGGAATTCGGTACAATTGTTGGGGAGAGTGCCCTAAGCCACATACTAAAAGTCCCCACTGGTGGAGGGTGCTCGGGGTACAAGGGGGTTGAAAGGGGGGATTTCTCAGTTTGTATTAAATATCTGGAAAACCATGGATCCTAGCGAAAAAAACTTCAGTATAAAATTAAATTTCCTATAAAAATAGACCTACACATTGTTCTTAGGATGAATAGTTTAGAATATTATAGTAGTTTGAAAAAGTACATAATTACAATAAGTGGTTAAAAATGTTAGTTTTATTTTTATGACAGAAAGTTTATATTTCAAAATAGCGTCCATCTATTACAATATATATATATAACATATTATATCTTTCTATAACATATTATATATATGTATATACATACATAAAAATATGCATAAACCATTTTTACACTTGCTCGTAATTAAATTTCACCATGTGTTTCTAGTATATGATCAAGTTCGAACTCCTCCTCTTCTTCTAGAGGTGCACCTTTGGTACAGGTACCATTAAAGGCACCAAAACAAAAACTGCTAACCGTGTGTTGCTCCGCCGCTTCTTTGGTTGAAAGAATTGAGGTTAGATGAGCTTTGATCTTGGTTGATGATTTGAGAAATGCTGCGTATCACGGTTAATCAAATTATGTTCATCAGCAACGGCTTTGTACTAGGAACATCTTCTCACCGGCTAGTGAGATAGCATCTGGTGTTGATGAGGGGTTATAAAAGATGTCAGGAATATTTTCATCTGGTTTAGTTGATTTTTGAACAATGGAACTACAGTGCTTTGCTTTTTCTATAAATATCTGGTGTAATGTCGCAGCCACGGTATGCATGGAGAAGGAGGATGGTTTGGGCAAAGGAAAGTTCTTTCTGCAGCTTTCTTATAAAAAATAATTTAGCTTCTACTTTTCTCTTGCCAGGCTTCATAAAATAAATGTTACTTTCTGGTGGTGCCAAAGCAACCAGTAACACGACCAGGTCTACGTCTTTTCCTTGGGATGAGAAGTTGCTTTCTCTAACCCAGATCTCACAATATAAGTACCAGCATCCCCTGTAGCGACACTCGTATCAGTTCCTTTAGCAGCCATTTTCTGTTTTAGTAATTGAACAGGCCTGGTCTTATTTCTTCAATAGCCAGCAAATGTTTCTGTCGAACTGTGACAGACTGGTTGCGAGCTTTTAAGTTAAACTCAGCATAGATATTTAGATTTAGATTATACTGTCTAAATACACTCATTTGGAGTGTTAACAGAACCAAAAGTCTGGGTAGAAGGGATCTAGTGAAGGAGAACGGACGTGAGGGGAGGAAGGGAGCACGACTGTTCATCAAATTTTTTGTCCACCCCCCTTCCTGATACAGCCACTACTCTCGACAAATACAATACTACCCTCGTATAATTATTGTATAGGTATGAGGTCCTTCTGAGGGTTGTTGCTTCAGTACTTTTAATTGATTTTACCATTACAATAAGAAATTTTTTAAATATTCACTTTTAACCCCCTCCCCCCCGTATTTTCTAAAATTTCATCCTACAAAAAATTTAGGACTAGTTTTGTAGGAAATTTAATATATTTTAACTTTATAATGAAGTTTTTTCCGCGCTAGGATCCACCCTCTGAGAATCCTCCACCAACGGGGACTTTTAGTATGTCGTTTAGGGTACTCTCCCCAACAACTGTGCCGAATTCCGAATTTCAAAACTACAACTTTTTTTTAAACTTATAATTCGTTGACTGGACTACGAGTAGTAAGTAAGAGTCTTGTGAAGGGGAACGGATGTGAGGGGAGGAAGGGAGCATAATTGTTCATCAACTGTGTTTATCACTCCCCCCCCCCCGCTCGGACACATGCAATACTTCCCTTGTATAATTATTATATGCGCATGAGGTTATTATGAGGGTTGTTGATTCAGCACTTTTAATCGATTTTACCATTACAATAAGGAATTTCAGAAATATTAACTTTCAAATCCCCCCTGTATCTTCTAAACTATTGATGCTAGAAAAGCAATGTAGGACTCTTTCTGTAGGAAATTTTATGTAGTTTAATTTTGTAACGGAGTGTGTTTTGATAGAACCTATAGTTCTGGCGATATTTTAAAAAAACCGAAAACGCCCCCTTTAAACCCCTCCTGTACCCCCCGCGCACCTCCCACAGGCGGGCACTTTTAGTATGTCGTTTAGGACACTACTCCCAATAACTGTGCCAAATTTGAAAACTACACCGTTTTCTTTTTCTATTTTTCCTTCTTTGACTGGACTACTAGAAGTATCAGGAAAATCATGATATGCGTATAACAGAACTCGGATTCTCTGCGTGATATCAACAAGTTTCTTAAAATTCCTTAAATGTGGCTTTTGCCCTGTCCCTGTTCTAATACATCCTTATCTATAAAACAACTTTTAAAAAATAAGTAAAATTTACGGATGAGTAAATTGTTGTTTCAAACCTTAGTTCACATGAGCAATTCAGTTTATGGACAAATTTTCTGAAACAAAGAAATATAAAACAGAAGTAGTAGAATATGAACACCATTACCATGTTTGTAAAAAAATTACTTACTACTTTGATAAAAAAAAGTGTTAAATTATAAATTAACTAAAAACTATTTCTGTATAATATATTTAAAATGATAATCTGTTCTTTTTCTTAGGAAACATTACTTTTTTATTTGCTGTATATATGCATTGCAGAAGCATCACTTCTGCTTCTTTCATCCATGAAATTTGTACAAAACTTCATGAAATAAAATCACCCCAATGAAATAGTAGCAATCCATAATATTTTTCAATGATAATGCTATATAACTATTTTAAAGCATGTGCAAAAATATCCTCCTGGACAACTTTTTGTGAAGTATTTAGTAATATGTATTTTTCAAAATATATTATCTGAATGGCTAATCTCATTTTTAGAGTGGAAAGTATTATTTGGGTTGTGTTTGTGCATTTATAATATTTCACTATTACTGTTAAAAAGTTTACTATCACTCTAAGAATTTGCCTTTTCCCGCTTGTTTTGTGAATTAGTTATGTTTAACTTCCCATGGTTTCATAGTAAACAACATTAAATTTCATATCTTTGCAGGGTGTCAATTTAAGTGGTGGTCAAAAACTGCGTGTCAACCTGGCACAGGCAGTGTATCAAGATAAAGACGTCTATTTTCTCGATGACCCCTTGAGTGCTGTTGATGTCCATGTGAGGAAATCTTTATTCAATGACGTTATTGGCAACAGTGGCTTGTTGAAGAACAAGGTATGATTGCAAAAATATTATTAGATATAAAGCAGAATAATTTTCTTAAGGCTTTTCTTTTCTTTATTACCCAATAAAATTTGTTTTAAAGACGTCAGGTGTATTTATTGTATATACTTTATTGCCAATATCGTATATACTGAAGTGCCAATATCGTATATACTGAAGTGCCAATATCGTATATACTGAAGTGCCAGAATTGATTTTTCAATAAATTTAGCTGAATTAATCACATTCACCAATGAAGTTTGGCCAATAATATCACATATCAATGTAATTAATCACATTGACCGATCTTCATTAGTAATTATGCATAATAACCGGTTAATATGGCAAATTCTCATAAATTCTCCACTTTAACCGGCTTAACTTGGTTATTATACATAATAACCAGTTATTATGCATAATTACCGTGGTTATTAGGCATAATAACCAATTATCCACATTAACCGTAACATATACTGAAGTGCCAAAAGTCATGGAATACCTCATAATATCATGTGGGGCCTCCTTTTTCCTGGCGAAGCGCAGCAAATGGACATAACATTGAATCAACAAGATGTGGGAAGCACAATCCTTGGAATTCACACTTTACAGTGAAGATTTGGTCACGAGGGGACCGACCAGAAAGTGATGAAGAAAACTATTATTTGAGCCCAACCCGTTTCATAGAATGCTGATAAGGATTTTCTACTTTCATCAATGGTTTTGTTTTCTGTGCACAAACTTTCGTATATTTTAGTAAAAATAGCATGCATATTTGGTAAGATATAAAGGTTTTCTTAAAACATCCCAAATTTTTTCCTCATGTTTTTTGCTTATAGCTTACAGAGCTTTCAACCAAATTGTACGAAACTTACAGAACACATAACAATAAGTTAACCCAGAACTGTATTAACATTTAACGCCAATACTTTGAATATTAGAGGAAATGTGAGTGTTTGTATTTCTGCATGCACGAAACACAGTATAATTTTTCTTTCATAATTTGGAACCTAGATAGGTTAATTAATGTTATTACGTGTAGATAATTTGTACGTAAATATTTTAGCCAAGATATTAGTGGGTATGTGATTGTTATGCCAATCAGGCATACTAATTAACGTGGGAAGATATTAACCAGTCAACCAAGACCGCAGAAAAAAAGGCGGGAATTCACGAGGACGAAGAGTTCCATTTTTTAAGTTTTTACAGCAGCATATAAGCTTGAACCTTAAATATTTGCTATTATACATGAATGATGCAGAAATAAAACATGGACAAAAATTTCTCACTGGATTACGTGGGAATTTAAGAAAACCTTTATATCTTCTCCAATAAGCATGCTATTTTTACCAAAATATACGCAAGTGTGTGCACAGGAAACAGAAACTTTGATGAAAGTAGCAAATCATTATCAGCTTTCTATGAAACGGGGTGAGCTCAAATAATAGTTTTCTTCATCACTTTCTGGTCGGTCTCCTCGTGACCAAATCTTCACTGTAAAATGTGAATTCCAAGGATTGTACTTCCCACATCTTGCTGATTCAATGTTACGTCGGACACAGGTGATGAAGCTAATTTTGAGACAGCTGGATGAAAATTAATCTACGTCTTCATGAAAATATCATATTTCATTTTCAATATAAATTTCAATTTCTTTATGATAATTCAAATTATTTAATTTTATTATAGACTAGAATTCTCGTCACTCATGATACATCAGTACTGCCAGATGTAGACTTGATTGTGAGCATGAAGGATGGGAAAATTGATGAGATGGGTTCTTATAATGAACTATTGGACAAGAAAGGATCGTTTGCCAGTTTCATGGAGGAACACTCTGCTCACAAAACAAGTGAAGGAAGTGAAGTGGAAAATGAAATGTAATTTTCTCAATTAACTTTAAGGATGGAAAAATTTAAATTTATTCTAGAAGCTTTCATTTTGTTTACTTTTACTCGCGGACAATTTTTTTAAGACTCATATGAGTTTAATTACTTCTTATACATTCTGTGATTTTAGATTAAGTATATCTCGATTGAACTCAAGAGATTCAGCAAAAAGTGAACTTGGTGATCAACTACTTTTAAATGCTGGAAAGTGTGCAGTTGATGAAGAAGAGGAAAAGTATAGACTGACAGAGGATGAAAGAATGGAAATAGGAGGAGTATGAGTCTACGTTTTTGCTTTTGTTTTATTCACAAGAATTTCTGTATAGTTTTTTTTCTTCATCATCTTCTTTAAATATCATTAGACATAAGAATTTTATCAAACGCCTTAGATGGATTATTTTTCTAAACTAACTGAGAAAACAATGATAACTAAATGGAACCATAACAAATATCTCTTTGTGACCATTATATCTTTGGAAAGGTGAGCTATATTTTGGCATTTGTTTTAATTTTATTCACAATAAATAAAGTAAAATTATATCGGTTGGACATGAATGTTTAATTTGTGTAGATAATTAGAAGGTTGTAGATAAATTAATGAAGAACGAAGTCTTGACTTATGTTATAATAAGCATCGGTATTGAATCCCTCTGTTAAGTACTGTTCTCGCCAAATGTGGCAACGCCCAGGAAGTAGGGTTACTGTTTTGTAACTGCGCGGGAGATAGCCCGCCAGAACCACAGAGTAGAAGAAACGTCACGCTGACGTATTCTGGTTAGTTCCCTAGTCCGCGATGGGTGGCGTACTGTCTATGTGAAGTGTAATGTTAAAAAAGTTGCCATTAGGGTCTATGGGCGTCAGACCTCTGATTCTTCTTCTCTGTGGCCAGAACTAGATTTGATCGAGACATGGTATGTGGATGCAACGCTGAATTAGAATAAACCGCTTTATTATGGATCATCACTTCGTCGTTTCTCGTTAAAGTTCTCACAACACTCATCATCTTGCAGTCCATGCCTTTTATATTTCTTATACCGCGACATATGTTATAGTTACCCCGCAAATTAGAGCTATCGATAGCACGCAACACCCTCATAGCAATAAATTATTCAAATGATTATATTTTATTCCATTTTCAACTAATTCCATTGTTGTATACTGATAAACATAAATCAGGAGTTATGTTCTGAATTTAACAGAAATCATTTTTAAATTATATTTTATTGGCATTATTTTTAAAATATCATATTGCATTATTTTTTCTTGTTTGTTTCAGGTTCATCGATTTGTTTACTTTAATTACGTGAAAAAAATGGGGATTCCACTGTTTATAGCTTCTGTAATTGGATTCATGACATATGTATCATTTGAGGTGGGTTTAATTTTGTATTTTAACGATTTTTATTGGAAATGTCTGTAGCTTAATGGAAGTTTCAGTTTACGGATCAGAGGGTTGCAAGTTCATGATCCAATTCCGATGAAAATCTGCCGTGTCCTTTGGTTAGGTGTATTGTTGCGGCGATTTTGGCACTTGGCGACAGAATTTGGCGCCAAATGCCTGTTTGGTTAGCGCGAGGCGAAGCTTGATTCTCGAGAAACAGAGAAACTTCTAGAAAGTTTGATCTTTCACCTCTCCAAATTATAAAAGGCCGGCAACTGCTCTGATGTTCAGTTTTAGAGCCGGTGGAGCTATTCAACGCGGTGAAGACTAATGACCTCTGCGATCTTCTGTATAGATTGTGCCCTATTGTGAATGAGTTATATAAGCGTACTTCTTCACTTATTTGAATTTGCTGTGAATTAAATTATTTTAATCTAATTAACCCACGTCATCATATACGCCTCCTTCTGTAAGTGAAAGACGGTATACAGCTCAACAATATGTTAAACCCATCAAATGCCAACCCCCTACCACTTTTGTGATGTGGAACTCTGGTAACAGAGCTGCCAGCTTAAGTGTTGTCATTGTTATCTAGCTATGGTTCGAAATTACAAGGTCCTTCCCCAAAGAGCATTCTTGTAGCTTCAATAACAATCGAACCTAAAAGTGTAACTATAAAGTTTTTTTCTTATCTTGCTTATTTTTATTGTTACTGAGGTTATAATTAGTAACAGATTCAAAAAAATGGCAATCAACTCTCCGGGTTCATGAAATTTCAAATATTTTTAATTATAAATGGCTCATTTAATCTTTATGAAACAGTCTATCAAAAGGCAGCAAAGTCATGTCTGTGAAAAAAGTATTTAATATGTATTGACAGTTTTCTTAAAAAATTAATCGCAATATATAAGAATGGGAAATGACGAGAGGAGTATCGAAGTATGAAGATCTATTCCAAAATAGACATTTTTTTATCAAGCTATTTGAGAATGTTAAAATTTCGTTCTAAAATTTTCAAATTGAAATTTTTATGTTAATTGGATATGAATGTTGATAGCATTCTTTTAACATAGGCAGGAGGAAACATTTGGTTGAGCAAATGGAGTTCTGATGCTTTTAAAAACGGGACTCGTAATAGTTCACAAACTATTTGGCGACTATCCATTTACGGAACTTTCGGTCTAGCACAAGGTATGATGCCATAGTGTTTTTTCCTCTGTGATTCCAAATAATTCCTTTTTAATATTTATGAAGATATATACTGTTTTCAATAGAAAATTCAACACTAATTGAATTCATCCTGATAACTATTGATCATATAGTTTTGAGTAAAAAATAAACCAACGAGAAAAACATTGAAAATAAATAAGCCATAGAAATATAGAGTTCTTGTTAAATTTATAATTATTCCTTAATTTTTCCTCTTAGAATCTTCCATTTCCAAATTATTGTTTCCAAAGAAATGTCTACACTTTTTTGATAATTTATGAGACATTTTTTTCAATTATTTTCAGTTATCTAGAATGCCCATAACTTTGCTTTATTTGAAAATCACTATTATTAACCGAATTTCAAAATGCCATCAGAATTTGCATATTTTGTTTTTTCCCTGCCAAAAGTTGTTATTATTAGCCATATAGACAGTAAATATTCCATAGCATGAAAGAAATTTCTATCGCACATTAGTGTTTGCTTCAAAATTCAACTATTATTTTTTCTTCTTTTAAACTACCTAAAATATACAACTATAAGTTTGGTGCAGAATTTAAATAAGAATTTAAATCCTTTATAATTGTGAACTTATAATCTTTTAGGGCAGCGATTCTCAACCTGTGGGGCGCGCCCCATGGGGGTGATAACACTGAATGGGGGGCGCGAGCATATCGAACAGAAAATGTTATTAAAAAATTGATTATTTTACTGAAAGGAAAGTGAAATAAAATGCAGTCTGCAATAATGAAAAACAAAATGATGGGAGGCTGTCTTTTTCAAACAGCCGCTGATGTTAAAGGAATAACTTTACTCGCGTGACTCTTTTGTTTCTCGAAGTTTCTTGGTGACGTCACCAATTAATGCGTATTTTTGCCCAACTTTGCGACTCAATAGTCGCTGAACTACAATTCCGATTTTCAAATTATTTTTTGTAACTTCTGTTGTTACCCTTCATCTCTAAAACGAGACATAAGTTATGTTTTTAACATATGTAGTTACCGAGATATAGAGGATCTCCCATACAAAGTTTCTGTATCGTTTTGGCGTGTGAATCAAATTCCTTCCTGAGACCCCAATGGGAGGAACGTAGTTCTACGTTAAAATAATATGCACATTTACACTGATATAATAACATATATAAATAAGATTGCATCAGTACTACACAACGTATTTCATACTAAATCAATACTAAAATAAAAACAAGTTTAATAATTATTAGTAATTCCTCTCGGAGCCGCAAGAATGTCCGATATGGTGGACGTAAGACAGAGCAATAGAGACTAAAAAATAATAGTCCAGTTGAATTGCACTTAAACATGGAAAAAAACATAATAGCAATTTTATTGCTTTAAGTTGTTGGGTCGGCCACAGAAAACATGGCACTATATTTTGTACCATTAGATAGAACCGGATAAGGGTGGGGAGTAGAGTTGGGTTAATACCCGGTTTTGCTGTATCAGATACAGGTTGATACTGATATTCGTTTGTACCTGATACGTTTACTTGATACTTTTGTACTTGATACAGCCGGTAACCGATCTCTTCCCGACGGGACAGAACTGGGTACTCGACAATCCGGTAGTGATGCAATATGTACCTACTACTGCCTAGCTACATACCTACTTCGGTGATAATTCTCGATCGACATTTTCCTACAGTCTTATACCATGATGAAATGCTATCGAATCTTTTCCACAAAACTAATGCATAACAAATCAATCCAACACATATCAATCCCAGCTTCGGAATCCTCGCCTACGCATTCCAATACACTTAACAAATATCAAATCCGTTTCTCTATTCCCACCCACACCCGTCTATGACTTCAAAACCAAGGCCACCTGCACTTCATTAATACCTCTACCGAAAACACGAAGACATTCTAACCAGGAACTGATCCAATGTATCAATCTGATACTGTGTATCATGTTGATACTTCGTATCAACCGAGCGAAAATGAACGCTACAGAGGCGATTACCCAACGGTTTCAATAGAATCCGAGAACTGATACCAAGTACCTGATACTTTTGGTCTGTATCATTTTCTTGTATATGATACTTTTGCGTACCTGATACAAAGTATCAAATTGATACAGTATCACCCAACCCTAGTGGGGGGAATTCGAACGATCGGTTTTTTGCGTTTAAATAAAAGGCTATTGACCTGAGAGGAAGTTTCTAAATTAGAAAGCTGTAGCTAGTAAAACGATCTATAAAATGAGTCGTCGAACGTTAAGATAGTTTAATTAGGGAAGGAGTAAATTTTAAAAAACGTAAAATTTGGAAAAGTATTTTTAGTTTTTTTCACAAATAAAGCCTAAACGAAATGTCCCCATGGCAAAAAAATTTTCCCTTCGGGGGAAATGCGTCCAAACAAAATAAACGAGACAAAACGATAATTTCGAACTTAGTTTTCATCACTTTTTTCTGAAAATCAACTATTACAAAGCTATTTTATATTGTAGAACAGCACTTTTAGTGTAGGAGTTTACTTCGTTCCACGAATTCGGGCTGATAAAAAAGTACTTACAGGCATTTTCCGGCGTTCGAAAGAAATGAATTTTTCAAAAAATATTAAAGATCTGGATCTGAAATTTTTACCATAGATACCCTAATAATTTTAAAAATTCACTTTATTTGTAAAAAAATTAAAAATACTTTTCCAAAATTTACTTTTTAAAAAAATTTACTCATTACCTAATTAAGCTATCTTAACGTTCGACGACTCATTTTATAGATCGTTTTACTAGCTATAACTTTCTAATTTAAAATTTTCTCTCAGGTCAATAACCTTTTATTTAAATGTAAAAAAGCCTGTAGTACACCTTATTGCCATAGTGGTGACCCGGAAGAACACGCAACACCTACTTTCAGTCCCACTACTAGATGACAGCACAACAAATTCCATCTACCTCTACATCCGCCAGATGGCAGCACCTCAACCTCTATACCAAGCTCTCCCAAATTCAAAGTCTATGACCATTTCATAGCAAAAAGTCTGTGACGCATTTCACAGCACAAAGCCTGCATGTGCCTGCGCACACACATAAATGGGAGGTAACAATCTGCGCATATGCACGCAGCACACTTATCGCTTCCTTGACATTCAGATAATATGAAACAAGCTGGGGGTCGCTCCTGTAGTGAACCGAACTGCCACCATCTTACTGTGATGTTCATAATCCAATATCCGCCTCCGGGTGTTGGGAATTCCTGTTGTCTAGTGGTTAGGATCTTCGGTTCGGAACCCAAAGGTCCCCATTTTTATCCCCCCACCGCTATAAGGCCATCGTTCGAATTTGCCCCCCCCCCCCCCCGTTATCCGATTCGATCTCGGGGTACGAAATATAGTTCCATGTTTTTGTGGCCGACCTAACAATTTAAAGCAATAAAATTGCTGTTATGTATTTTTTTCCATATTTTGATACTTTTCATATCAATTCGACTGGACTATAATAAGATAGAGCAATTCAGGTTTTGTCAATTCAGCGGATAGAAAAGTTACCAAATATCAATAAATTTACTTATTCTTGGAAATTTGAATTTTGTAATTATTGTCGTAGTGTAGCTTTAGCGTCAAAATACCAAAAAAATACAATATTATTATTTATACATTGTTATTGTATAAGAAGGGGGGGGGCGATGAAAATTATGATTGAAAATTGGGTCGCAAATACTGAAAGGTTGAGAAACACCGTTTTAAGGGTATGTATCGTATTCTACTTGGATACTATCTACGTTTGGTGCTGACAGTTTTGAAATCTTATGTTTGTTAAATTATAATTTCATTTGTCTACATTTATTGATTTCTGACTCTGATGCCTCTTTCAGTTATAACTTCTATTCTGGCTGGTTTCTTACTCGTTTCGGGGGTGGCAATAGCATCTGAGAGGTATCACAGGTTCATGCTGGATAGTGTCTTGAAATCCCCGATGTCTTTCTTTGATAGCACTCCTGTGGGAAGAATCATTAACAGGTAAGTATGTCATGCATTTTTAACTTCACAACTAATTATGTCTGTCTGTGTGTCTGTGAACACGGTAACTCGAAAAATATTCGAGATACAGGGATGAAATTTAGTATGTGAACTTGACACATAATTTGTAGTTTTCTATCAAATTTTGGACAAAATCCGTCTAAGGGAAGTCTGTCTGTCCACGAACGCAGGACCGCACGTATTTTGCGCTCGGTGTTTGACGCGAGGCCATTTCCGTCTTGGCGAGTGTGACCTTGGCGCGCTCTAAAGGAAACTAAGGACTGCATTCTGGGTTTCAGCAGAGCCGTCATGGTTTCAGTAGGCTCGAATTTTTTTATCTACAAGCGGAGAGATAGGTTGCCATATTTGCCAAGCATTGATACGGGGGCGTTTAGGTGCTAAATAAATAAAACAAGAAAACAGTGGGTACGTACTAGCTTATTTTACTCTGATAAAAAAAATAAAGTTTAAGCAATCTAATAAGATGAACGCGTAGAGTAATAACAAAAGATGAGAAGCTAATCCTTTTTAACCCAGTCACACTTTAAAGCTGATTTTACTTTTTTAATAGTTATCATTTTTCTTTTACACATAATCATAAAAATGGGCGTAGTTCATTTTAAAATTATAATGACTCAGCGTTTTGGAAGGAAACGGGAGAAATAGTATACGGGACGTATGGCAACCATAGTTAGATGGAAAATGACGCCTTTTTGGGAAGTATACGAGAAAGTTTAGGGGAGACCACTCCCGCTGGTTAACTTCATAACTGCGTAATGAGTTTGATCTAATGATACATTTACTGCACAAGCTAATATTGTTTCAAACGAGTGCTTTACACTCCTGTTATCCTATAATGAGCCCCATTACAACAGTGGCGGTAAATGAGTGGGAAAAGTGAGGGGTCGCAGATAATTTACAGAAATCTAAAAGTAACAAGGATCAAAGGGGTAGAAAAAAAAAATTTTTAAAGTATCTACAAAATTAGCTAACTTGCCCGGACACTATTGCGTTTTTATAATTCTTTGTTTGAGTCAACTAAATGTAATTAAAATCTAATTTTTTTTCCGCAAAAGTAGGATGGCGATGTCTGAAGAGTTATGTTCCATTTCAGCTGCAGTCCTGATTATTTGATCCTGGCTCAAAATTATGGGATTCTTTTCAAAATATTCCTTTTGTAGCTTCAAAGCAGTATGTTAATTTTAACTAAACTTGATAAGCTAAATTTTTAAAAATAGCACAGATGTCTTTATAACAAATTTTGCGATTGTCTTTTTTCAACCACTTTAGACTTTAAGGTTAGTTTATTTCAAAACTTTTTGTGTAATGTGGAAATATTAACCAAAATTTTTAAATAATTAAAATTTTATGTAAAATTCTGAAAGTTGTTGTGAAATTGACATAAAGAATATGTTATTTGCAAGTATCAGGCTTTGGTACAAATAAATACTAAACTTATTAAATGTATTTAAAAGTCATGAAATCCAAAATTTAAATTCTGGGTTCATTTTCGTTGATAGACTGGTATTTTCTACGAAAGTAGTTAAGTTGATTACTCGTAATTTTTTCATTGAAAAATATATATATATATTAAAGTTTACTATTTAAATAACATTTACATGCATACTGACATTTCATTTTTATGTAAATAGTCAACTTATAAAAACATGATATATCACTATAAATCTGTTGCTCTTTGTAATTAAGGTATTGTTTTCAGTTTTAAAATATATTTTAATTCTAATACATTGATTCATTTTTACTGCAGATTTACGACAGATATGGAAATTCTGGACAATCAGTTATATTACCAGATGGAAGGATGGTTAAATTATATCTTTAGTGCTATTGCTTCTTTTGTTATTATTGGAATGAACGTGCCAATCTTCTTAGCCTGCCTGCTTCCTCTAGGATTGCTATACTATCTTGTATTAGTAGGTTTCTTTTT
>BGPR01008502.1:0-12454 GCA_013235015.1 Araneus ventricosus | reverse complement strand
GATCTAGCAGACCAATTTTCAACCTGTTTAATCATTTGGAATAGATTAAAGTTTTATTACCAGTTGGAAGCATGGTTAACTTGCTATTTCTTCTTTTGTTATTATTGGAATGAACGTGCCAATCTTCTTAGTCTGCCTGCTTCCTCTAGGATTGTTATACTATCTTGTATTAGTACGTTTCTTTTTATTGTAATACATTTTAATGATCTAGCAGACTAATTTTCAACCTGTTTAACCCTTTGGAATAAGTGGAGTTTTTTTGGCAACTTTATTCCTAGTACACTGTTACCAGTTTTTATGAAACAAATCTTCTACTTTCAAAAGTTATCAAGCTCTAAACTCACTATTAAGCGCCTGATAGCATTTAAGGTGTGTCCCACCGAAATAAAGCCACCGTGATTGTGTGCCGTAACTGGACACGAAACAAACCAATAAGAACGAAACAAATATATTAAGAAAGTCTATATGCAGATACATATTTACAAGAAGTAACTCACTCCCTGCCCCACCTGGCAGGGAAAAAAATCGAATATGTTAAAAAGGAGGAAAAAAGTGTCCCGCCGAAATAAAGCCACTACTATTAATAGCCAATATATCCGCCATGCTTATATATGACTTGCAATACACGATGTGGAATAACATTTCCCAATCCCTGGAGGACAGTAGCATCAATATTATTCCAGGCTTCAATGATGGCGGCCTTCAATTCTGCCACAGACTGAAACTGTCTGCCATTGGAATATACAGCCATACTGAGGATACCCCCACACATTTTCTTGGAGAATGAGTTCGCGGGAAAGTGCATGCCATTTCATGACATGCACCCCGTTATCCAAAACCCATTCCCAGGAAGATTTTGGAACGTGAATGGGGGCGTTGTCCCGCTGGAAAATCCAACTTGGGCCACCAATTCTCTCTGCAAATGGCAGTAAATGGATTTCTAGCATTTCTTGGTAATCGGTAGCGGCCTGAGGGAAAAGCCAGGTTAAGCTTACCACCATAGTCGAATTCGCCCCACTCCATTAATGGGCCTCCACCTTGCTGTCCTTTGGAGAAGATTTCCTCTTCTTTCCTCATATCATGCAAATAGAACGCAAGGCCGCTGGGCCATCCAACTTAAACTTTTTCTCATCTGAGGATATAACACGATGCCACTGTTCCTCCCAGGTTTGATGATATTTGGCCCAATCTGCTCTTCTTTGCTTGTGGATAGCTTTCAACATGGGTTGCTGTTTCCTTTTTTTATATCGCAAGCTGTTTGTACGTTTTACAATCCGTGACAGGGTTGATTTTGTCACAAGGATGCTATCCTCTTTGGCCAAGTGTCTGAGGGAAATACCACCTCACTAAAGACGACGCACAACACCTCTTACCTGCCTGGAAGTCAGTGGCGAATCCGTGGGGCTATCGGGCTGCAGCCCCCCTACCCCAGAGCTAGACCAGAATTCTCTAAAAATCACTACAGCTGTTTTTTCTTAATCTCTCTTTTAAAAAAGTAAAAACAGTTCTTCCTGGTTTTTGACAGGCTCGAAAATATTCCCACTTTTGTAGTCATTCCACTCGTATTTGCAGCGTTGACACGATCAAAAACATGTTTTTGCTAGTTATTTCATTGTGTTTTTTGTTAAATTATCGGAAGTATTGTAGTGTTCTTTATGATTCTTACTGTCAGGTGAGTAAAGTCTGTAAAGTTAAAGTTTTTTGGTTTACATAAGCCATAAGCTTTGACATTCGTTACGACGATACAAAACTTTTCGTACCTCAGCAACCCCCCAGACCTAAATCCTGGATTCGCCACTGCTGGAAGGCATTTGTCTGCATGTACAACACCTGCTTTTTTATATAACCGTACGCATTGTCCTGATTCACAAAATTGTCTATTACGCTTTTAGATCGTTTGATTTGCTTAAATATTTGTCTATGTGAAAGGCCTTGTTCCTTAAAAGCTGTTATCTGGCCTTTCTCGAACTCTGATAGCTGGAATCCCTTTCCCATTGCAATACTGTAGGAGAAATAGAAAATACAACCTTCTGAAGTCTGCACAAAGTTCGACTGGCATAGAACAGGTGTTTGACAACTGCCTGACGTCATAAACCTGTTTACCAGTAGGATGTCGGGAGTTACTCATAACACTAATAGGGATGGTGGCTTTATTTCGGCGGGGCACTTTTTTTCCCCCCTCCTTTTTTACATATTCTATTTTTCTTCCTGCCCTGGTGGGGAAGGGGATGAGTTACCCCTTGTAAATATCTATTTGTATATAGGCTTTCATTACATATTTGTTTCATTCTTCTTGGTCTCTTTCGTGTCCAGTTATGACACGCAATCATGGTGGCTTAATTAAATTGCGAATCGACATTTAGACATAAGTTTAACAAAAATGTGATAGATGGGAAATATATTAAATAGTTATTTCTTCTCGCCATTGAATGACTGGTTTCTTGAAAAAAGTTGTACTTCTTAAAAAATTTACTATAGATACAAGAATGTTGCAAGTCAAACTCACCATCAGAGTGCAAGGGGTTAGATAATAAATGAAATAACTTATCAATCTTCAAGAGGTTAGTAAATTATCATTTTAAAAATTATATGCCTGCTTATTTAGTCGATGCTAGGCTCATTCATGCTATATATTGTTACGAAAACGATGTACGGTGAATGTAGTCCTGAAAGCAGGATGATTGAAAATGAAGCTTTTATTCATGGATATTCCAGAAGACAAAAAGCGCAGGTGACAAAAAGAGCAGCTCTTGTATAAATCAACACAAGCAGGCAGAAAATTACCAAATAATAACAGGAACAGTACTATAAATAGCGCTCAGTGCCTAACAGTTGACCACTTCGCACTGCAACCCAAGCTCCAAAGAGATTCTTCCAAAAACATTCACTCATTTCACCACCTCCGAGTATTTATAGCCTTCTGACTGGGAGTGACGTCATATGGAATTTTCTAGAAAAATCCCGATATCTCCGTTCCTATCAGATTTAGGACCATAATTCTAGTATTTCCTAGAACCTTCATTTTGTCGCCAAGTTTGCCACCGAGATCCGGGGTCATTGACTTCTATTCCATTAGAAATCCCAGTAAATCCCTCTTTCCTACCATAAGACCAACATGGCAAGAAAACAGCATTACAGATTCGTAACAATTTTTCTGCTTTGGCCAATAATTCTAAACTTGCAAAATTAGTTTTCCTTGAGAATTCCATGTTTATTTTATGCAAAACTAGCTTGAATAGGGCCAAATAATTTTTTCCAAGATGCTTATTTGACCCTCGTCTAGTTTACACTAAACAAATAATCCCCTTCCAAATTTTCTGTTGATCAATGAAAACTTAATTTTTCCTTATTTATATCCATTTATATTTTAAAAGCATCTTCTCCTTCCAGAAAAATTGGTTAATAATTAAAACCTGAACAAAATGAAGTTTTTTTTTCAAGAATCATATGTTTATTTTATGAAACACAAGCTTGGATTGAACCAAATTATGATTTTTTATGCCAATTGGAACCTAGGCTCATTTGTACTTTGTAAATAAATGCTTCTTAAATTTGTTGATGGTAATCACAAAGAAAGACCCCCGCCCAGCCGCAGCATCCGGGTCATTGAAGGAAGACCGCTAGCCACGACAGAAATCGAGTACTGAAGTCAAACTACAAAATAGCCCCCATTACGAGCGGTTCATGTGACGACAATGCCTATTGCAGGGGTACGAACCGTCTTCGGAGGTGGGCCGTAAGAGCCACACCACCATTATTGTACACACATCTAGGAGCGAGAACCCGCTCATTAATACGGCGGTTTCTCATCCACGTACTCGTGGTGCCGCCAGGTGGGTCTCGTTGACGAATGTAACTACTTTTTCCTTATTTATCTCTATTTACATGATTTGAAACTATCTTTTTGTTCCAGAAACTGCATTTAAATACATTCAGGCAAATTAGAAGGTTAGAATCCACTGGACGTTCTCCCATTTACAGTCTTTTCATGGAGGCTATACAAGGTGTCTCCTCAATATCTGCGTATGATGTTAAAAAGGACTTTATTCAAGCATTTGAGGAAAAATTAGACAAATGTTTCGTATGCGCATTTAATAGCAATGTTTGCAACAGGTAAAATATTTTCAATCATAGAATAATACATTGTAATTATTGATTATTTAATATGCGAATATAATTATATGAATAAAACGTTATAATGAATTAAGAATTGTTATGAATTTATAAACATTTTGCGTAATTCCTGAACAACCAAAAACAATTTATCCATTTCCTTTGAAGAAGTGTCGCAATTTTAATGTTTGAAACTGGAAGTACAGAACAAATTTAAGAATCAGTAATGTTGTGATTTACAATAAATTCATAAGATTTTTATTCATTATTCTTAAGTAGAATTTTCAATTAAAAATAAATCCCATGTGTTCTTTATTATAAGCTTTTGTTTTCTTTCCATTACTTCTCAGATATTAAATTTCTAAGTTATTTAAATGGTTACATTTCAGTGTACATTTGAATGATATTGATTGAATGTTGGTAACAATTACAAAATCAGATAACTGATATATAGATCAGAGATACAATTAAATTAAAACAGAAGCTAAATCCTATTGTTCGAATAAGCTTTAATACAATTCAGCTTTAAATATAGAAATGACACATTCATTAACTTTTTATCACTTAATCTTCTTAATTTGGTTTAAAACCGTTTTCTTCCTTTTTGATTTCTTTGTATGTTTCGACAATTTTTCTACGATGAAGATTTAATTTCCTGTTATTAACCAATTCTAAACCAACAGTCACTAGAAGAGGACTTAATTTTCTTTAAAACATTAAAAATAACAAATTAAATATATCTAATTCATATATATGTTACGGCTAAAACAAGAATGAAAGGTAAACCTAGGTTTAACCGGTTAAAGTGTTGATTACCAAGGCTTTGCGGCTAAAGCCCGAAGATTTCCCAACGCTTCCACCTTTAACCGGCTAAAACTGGGTCAAACCAAACCCAGTCGATTAAAGCCAGAAGTTAAGTTACATATGTTTATAAAGCATAGTAACACATAAATAAAAGTAAACCATGATTAAAGACATTAATTTATTAATAAAAATACAAATTCAAATTAAATTCATCAGAGGTATTTTTAATTATTTATTAATTTATTAATAAAAATAAATTAAATTCTCTTTTTGGGGATCTAAAGAAAACCTAGATTCCTAACATTCAATGAAGAAGCGAAGGCGCTGATGTTTTTTTTTTTAATTCAAAAAATTTGCCCAGTTCGCGTACGCAACAGAACAATAAAATGTTCACTGGTCACTCATAACAAAAATCTAAACTCCTCTGGCTTTAACCGATTAGGATTGATTAGACCCAGTTTTAGCCGGTTAAAGGTGGAAGCGTTGGTTAAATCTTCGGGCTTTAGCCGCAATGCCTTGGTAATCCCCACTTTAACCGGTTAAACCTAGGTTTACCTTTCATTCTTGCTTTAGCTGTAACATATAGACATTAATATTCAGTACGCTATGATGTAATTCACTTATCCTAATTTCAGGTGGCTGAACTTCTGCTTAAATTCTCTCGGTAGTGTCATTGTATTCGTTACTACTATATTAGCCATTCAGAATCGAGAAGCATTGAGCCCAGCTGTGATGGGTCTGCTTATATCATATTCTCTTTCAGTAAGAAACAGTGTTATAAATTTCTTTTAAGATTTCAATGTATCTAAGGCTTTGTAAGGAATATCGTAGTATTTGGAAACTATTTATTGTTACGCCGAGTAGGGGAGACTTGATCCCTTTTTCAGTTTTTAATTTTTATTTTGGAAAAAACAAAATTTTTAAAAAATGTTTTCAGTCATTATTAAAGGCTTATCTGTCTTTTTTGTTGTAGTATTTTTTCATTTTTGAAAAACCATTTTTAAAATAAAGATAAATTGTTTTCCAACAATTAGAAAAGGGATCAAGTCTCCCCAATTGCAGGGATCTTGACACAGATGAATTGAAATGATTCAAATTAAGTAGTCGAAATCAAATTTATTGTTGGCTAACATGTAAAAAAGGGAGAAAAACACATTTAGAAAATTCTACATTATTGAAAATCACTGTTTCTCATATGAATGATTGTTATCGCTGCAATTAGTGATCAAATGACATTTTCAAAGCTTGAAAAATCAAAAATAAATATTAAAATTCTTGCAGTTCGAAGAGTTCCACCAAGCATGGCTGGTTTAGGTAGTTTTTTGACAATGTCGTCATTGTCCACAACACTAATGTCACCATTTTCTGGGTAAATAAATTGGTTGGAATGAAGTCCTCTTTTTCTCAGAAAATTTATTTAGCATTCAGATGATGAAATCTCCTTTTCAATTTTTCCTTCAGAATGACAAATTTTCTCTTTCCGTGAAACCGTCACCATGTTCTTGCTAACTAACATGTGCAGCCACATATTAACTTTCTACCTTTGTCAACCATCCAAAATCAAGGTAACCATATTCTAAATAATATTGATATTATCTAAATGCGACTTGAAAATCACAATGGCCATTAGGGGGGTAATAAAATTGTTAATATTAATTTAACTTAACTTTGGGGACACTTGATACCAGGATCAAGTCTCCCCATACAATGGGGATCAAGTGTCCCTAATGTGCATGTGTTGGAAAAAGAATTGTTAAATCAAAAGTAAAGAAACTGTATTGGATGTAAATAAAAACATTTAAGCAGTGAGGAATGTCAGTATATTATATAAATAAACTTAAGTAATTTAGTTATATTTAGCAAAAAACAAGAAACATAAACTACCTACTTCAAAAGAAGTTTGACTATAAGAAATCGGATATTCCTTTCTTGCAACAAAAATAAAAATGGCTGAATGAAATTCTGTTGTCAGATCTGTTGATAAGGAATCACTTTATAAGTGTTGCCAGTTTCAGAGACTTAATTGCATTTTTTCTCTGGTTTTAGACCTAGGGATCAAGTCTCCCCTACCGACTTTAACGAAGAAATTAGGCGCAAATGACGACGCAGCTTCCTTGGATTTAAATAATTTAATTTGCAGACAGTTTCACAGCACAAATTAAAATGCGTGAAGAAGTACGCTTCTATAACTCAAACACAACCAACGGGAGTGGCCTCCCCTAAACTTTCTCGTATACTTTTCAAAAATTTGTCATTTCCCCTCCCCCTGCGTGGATAAAAAATTCGAACCTACTGTAACCCAGAATTCAATGACTATCAGAAGGTTTTTCATTGTAGATTATAGCGATTGTAAAATATTTAGGTGAAGAATCAAATTCAAAGAGATGCGTAAGTATTAAAACTTAGCTTACCCTACTGATGTGGGCACCACGAAATGTGGATGAGTTGCTCAGGTTTCATATGAAGGAACTCGCCCGCCTAGGGTTATATAAATGGGGGGGCGCAGTCCCCCTTCCAGTGATAGTACGTACCTCCTACGGGAGGGGGAGGGCCGTGAGGCTGTGTTGGCCATTAGGACCCAACCTCAGTACTCGTTTCTATTGCAACGACTGTCATTCAGATTTCCCGTATGCCTAGGCAGGTCGGGGTGACTGTGCTTATGGTATTAAAACTTAGCAATATTTATTTTCTAGCAAGCACCGCTAATGCATGCACAGAGATTAATTACTTCCAGTACGCAAGTAAAAACTAGGTAAAGAATCAATTTCAAAGAGATGCGTACCGATTTTCCGCTCTTGAAGGCTCAAGGACAAACTGACGTAATTCGCTCCATAGCTTTCGCATGCACAGAAGACTGTTTGCAGTACGCATGCGCGTGGAGATAACGGATTCTTTTCAAAAGTAAATTATACAGACCGACAGACAGCCAACCCTTTCACGGATTTGGTCCAAAATTTTATACGGACCTACATTCATGATGATAAAACTGTGTACCAAATTTTATCTATATACCTATTCAAGTTTTTGAGTTATAGTATTCACATGACCGAGGACAGACAGACAGACTTCCCGTAGACGGATTTTCTCCAAAATTTGATAGAAATCTACAAATTATGCTTAAAGATCACATACCAAATTCCATCCCTATATCTCTAATAGTCTTCAAGTTATCGTCTTCACAGACACACAGACATAACTCTAAAATTGTGTTTTTCGGACTCAGGGAGGTCTAAAACGTGGAAATTCGTCAAAATCTCGAGTTCATTTTTTTTTTTTTGACGATTACAATACTTTTTCTTTGTATACTTCGTATACGAGAAAGTAATAAAGCACAAACTAAATAAAAGATCGCGGAGCTCACTAGGCTTCACCGCGTTGGATAGTCGACTAACTCTGAAACTGAACTTCAGTACAGTTTTCCGCCTTTTATAGTCTGGTGAGGTGAAGGATAGAACCTTCTAGAAGTTTCACCGTATTTCGAGAATCAAGCTTCGCCGACCCTCGAAACTTCGAGATTCCCAAAAAAATCTTTGGCGCCAAAAAACTAAGCTTCTAAAAGTCCCATTTTGTTTAGTCCTTATTCAAGTCCTTAATTTTATTCGCATAATTACAATTCTAAATAAAGAAATTTAACTGCAGTTAAATAAATTCAGTTATTAAACTTATCTTGATAATTGGATGACTTCTGAATTAAAAATTTGTTGCTATCAGTTTAAATTTTTAACATTTATTGAATCAATTATATTCTCATGAAAATAATAGTCTTCAGTATTTGAGAATATTGTATTATGAATTTGATGTTGAGAATCTCGTATTATGAAGCCATTATTGTTGATCTGGTATATAAATTGATGTCAAAAATGGCATATTCAAATTATCTTTAAAATATTAATTAATCTAAAATGTCTGCGTTCATACAATTTCTCCGTGAATGACTACCTGACTGAAATATTGTTTTCTTTCTGATCTTGGAAATTGATATGTGATGTTAGTGTCAGAATTGTTGAAAACCTTTTCAAAATTTTATTTACTGTGTGATCATCAAAATATTATACATAAAATTAACAATTTTTAGATTAATGGAATGGATAATTCGTATGTTCTTATAGAAAGATTTTAACGCTATTTTCGCAGGATTTTATGGATTTAAATCAATTTAAATAAACGAGTAATGAATGGATTTTATGTTATAAATAGTTTTAAAAATATAATTTAATTTCCTTTAGATATCTGTAGTTACTTGTGGCAAACAACAGAAGCATACTTGACAAAAATTATTTTTAAGAAAGATTTTATTTTCCTTTATTGCAACATCCAGTGCTTATGCGTTTTAACCCATATAATATTCCATATTTTAACACGTTCGATGCAACGACTCAAGCCTGATATTCAGACCTTCTCTCTTCCCTTCTTAACTATAATAGAGAAGGGGTGATCTAATTTGATAATAATAGGTGTGAGTCACGGGCGATTCACAGCGACAGTCAACGTGTTAATAATTGTGACCTCTCACTTGTACGCACTCTCTTTTTTGCGCGTTTTTCACTTATGCGCGTTTTTTCCGCGGTCCCGGCCAGGGATACAGGAAAATAATTATACCTCTTATTCATTTATGCGCCGCACATAAAAAAGTACCTCTCACTTATGCGCGTCGCAAAAAATTTTTTAGTTCAAAAAGTTTTTTTTCAGCGGAACAAAAACCCTTTTCGCTCTGCTTCTAGGAATGCATTCCCTCGCCCTTTCTCTATTGTTCAGATTCCAGGAACACATTCCTCTAACTTATGCACAGGGGTGTACGTGGGGGTTCTTGTGACTGACGTCAGTAAAAGTCGCATTTATACAGTAGCCAATTAGAGAGGTTAGTGCTGTACGTACCAAGTGAGTGATTGCTAACGAAAGAACCATCTTTGGAGTTTTGGTTAGATGGTTACGTTTTAAAATGGCTAAAAAAACGAAATTGTCGCTTTCGTTTAAAAGAAATGTTATTAAAAAAAATTCGAAGAAAACCCTTGCACCTCCAAAAAAGCTTTAGCGGAGCATTTTAATGTCCCAGAATCGACAATAAGAGAGATTTTAAGAAATCGGGAGCATTTCCATTTTCTTTGGGTTCTTAAAAAATAATTGACGGAAGTTCTACACGTATTTGCGTTCTGAAACTAATCTCATTTACATTTTTCAGTAGTATATACATAATATTAGTTAACAATATATGTACACTGTATTAATGCTTCACTTTTAAGCTCCCTTGTGTGGTTTTTCATTTATACGCGTCTCTCACTTATGCGCGTTTTTTTCGCTGTCCCCTGTGCCCGCGCATAAGTGAGAGATCACTGTAGTTCCCAATAATAAAATTTACAACTCCTTTGTTCATTGAAGCCTTCACATATAGATGTTCCATTTATGTTTTTAACACGATTATTTTACCTTCTTCCGCCTCAACTTTTTGTATTTGTTTGAAGGTAACAGATGCCTTGAGATCGTTTGTAAGACTGAACTCTGAATTGGAAAATAAATCCATATCAATCGAACGAATCGAGGAATATTGCAATCTGAAGCCAGAGGTATGTGCTCTCTTTTATTTTACTGTAGATTTTTAAGAAATAGTTGGAAATATTCTCCCATCAACCTCTTTGTATTCTTTCACAATAAGCCACATATTCTGATCAGCTTTATGATTTAATGAAGAGAACCAAGCACATGTTTTGGAACAGCTCCTTTTCCCACTCACTGATTTGGTCTAAAATTTAATACAGATCTGTAATTGTGGTTTCAAAATTATATGCACTTATTAAACCAATAATTCAAATTAAATATAAAATAATATTACCTAATTAATATTCATACAATGAAATACATAAAGATAATTAGATTATAAACTATTACTATGTAAAACACAACCCAGATTTGGAATTCCAACAATCAAATGCCAATCGATCTTAGGAATCGATTATGTCGCATTAAATTCGAATTTTAGAGGCAGGTTTCGATTATGTCGCATTAAATTCGAATTATATAACCGAGAGTGTCTTCATTAAATGAATAAAAGTGAAATAATAACATTTAAAATTATTTACTTACTTAAACATAGTTACAGACACACAATTACAAAAAAAAACACTTCACATACAAAAAATGAATAAACAATTTAAGAAAGAAAATGTCTAACAGAGGCATTTGAGATGTAAAAAGAGTCAACCTCACCGGGATAGATCCACCGAGTCTCTGCCAGGTTTTGGTAGTGTCAGATAGGTGGCTTTGACACTTTGACAGAGAGACTTCTTGAGTTGGTGTACGCCATATATATATATATATATATATATATATATATATGTAATAACTTAACACTTTCCTAATTTTAAAAAACGCTAGTCAAAATTTAATTCGTAAAATTATTTCTACTTAAGCTCTAGCACACAATTAACTGTCACTTTAACTGGCTGAAATCCAGTTTCAACCGCTCTAAAGATCGGGAATTCCCTTCTTTTCCAATACTACTTAATCTCGCTGCGATGGTGCAACTTCCTCTTTTTAAAATCATGTAACCTTTATATCAGACGCCCGTTTTGGCGTGGCTTGTTTCTTTGTCGCCGGTGGCTGCGCTTTGTGTCTATATTTTAAATCATGGCTTGATATTCCTCAGAAATAGTTAAAACTCGCTGAAACTTATGAAGTAAATTAAATAAACTGATTTGGACTTCAACGACTGCCTGCTTACTGAGATGTCTACTCTACACTGCACATGATGAAATATCATTATATATATATATATGTATAAGATCAGGCTTTACTGAAGGTGAAGTGTAGTCCATTTTGGTCATGGAACAGACAATATTTGGCTTAATCTTCTTTTATTCAGGCATTGAGGATATTACGTTATTTCTTCATAGTTAAAGGATTAAATTTTTATGTATGACCAGTATTCAGAAGGTTACACCTGAGAGGCGCGTTGTTGTTGAAAGCTTACATGCTGGCGTGGAAAAGGGCAGATAGGAATGCGCACAAAGTTTAAGTACCCAGAAAAGGCACGTGACTCGAGAAGAAAGTTGTAGTGCGCTTATTACGATAGAAGTAGAAGTAATTAAAATGAGGTGTCGTTAAAAGTGCTTTAAGAATTAAAGAAGTTAAAAAATCAACATATCATATATATATATATAGTCAGTCAAAAGCCGAGTTATATTCTAATTTTCTTTTATTATGGGAGAGTGACTGATTGTACGTACATCTTGGTTCAAATTTCAAGTCAAGAAAGAGAATAGAAAATCCCTGCATTTTCTCAGGTAGGGATTTAACATATAGACACGTGATCAAAGTGAAGGAAATAATAGCTATTTTTAGTAAATTACGTAAGTGTTTTAGGGAAAAGCTTGGCGACAATAAGTCGCTGATTTCGCGATTTGTGTAGGCGCTTAGAAGTAATTAGAATATTCTTTTAGTAATAAATATGCAAAAACGCGAGATTTAATATACCTCCAGCGGGAATAAAAACGAAAACTGGAGTTGAAGAAAAGCGATTTGAATATATTAATATATATATATA